>OX401417.1:19760527-20038027 GCA_947846245.1 Cerastoderma edule
GACTGATCAGCCAGGCGCTAGGTCACCTATGGCCTCGGGAAATTTTCCTCAAAAATGGTCTAATCAGCCAGGCGCCAGGTCACCTATGGCCTCGGGAAATTTTCCTCATAGTTGGTCCTATCAGCCCGACGCTGTGTCACCTATGGCCTCGGGAAATTTTCCTCAAAGTTGGACGTATCAGCCAGGCGCTGGGTCACCTATGGCCTCGGGAAATTTTCCTCATAGTTGGTCCTATCAGCCTGACGCTTGGTCACCTATGGCCTCGGGAAATTTTCCTCAACGTTGGACTTATCAGCCAGGCGCTGGGTCACCTATGGCCTCGGGAAATTTTCCTGAAAGTTGGACTTATCAGCTCTACGCCAGGTCACCTATGGCCTCGGGAAATTTTCCTCAAAAATGGTCTAATCAGCCAGGCGCCAGGTCACCTATGGCTTCGGGAAATTTTCCTCATAGTTGGTCCTATCAGCCTGACGCTGGGTCACCTATGGCCTCGGGAAATTTTCCTCAAAGTTGGACGTATCAGGCAGGCGCTGAATCACCTTTGGCCTCGGAAATTTTTCCTCATTGTTGGTCCTATCAGCCTGACGCTGGGTCACCTATGGCCTCGGGAAATTTTCCTCAAAGTTGGACTTATCAGCCAGGCGCTGGGTCACTTATGGCCTCGGGAAATTTTCCTCAGAGTTGGACTTATCAGCCAGGCGCAGGGTCACCTATGGCCTCGGGAAATTTTCCTCATAGTTGGTCCTATCAGCTTGACGCTGGGTCACCTATGGCCTCGGGAAATTTTCCTCAAGATTGGACTTATCAGCCCTACGCCGGGCCACCTATGGCCTCGAGACATTTTCCTCAAAGTTGGTCTCATCAGTCAGGCGCTTGGTTACCTATGGTCTCGGGAAATTTTCCTCAAAGTTGGACTCATCAGCAAGGCGCCAGGTCACCTATGGCCTCGGGACATTTTCCTCAAAGTTGGTCTCATCAGCCAGGCGCTGGGTTACCTATGGTCTCGGGAAATTTTCCTCAAAGTTGGACTCATCAGCAAGGCGCCAGGTCACCTATGGCCTCGATAAATTATCCTCAAAGTTGGACTTTCCCGAGGCCATAGGTTACCCCGCCTCAGGCTGATAAGTCGAACTTTGAGGAAAATTTCCCGAGGCCATAGGTGACCTGGCGTAGGGCTGATAAGTCCAACTTCTAGGAAAATTTCCCGAGGCCATAGGTGACCTGGCGCCTGGCTGATAAGTCCAATCTTAAGGAAAATTTCCCTAGGCCATAGGTGACTGGTCGTACGGCTGATAAGTCCTACTTTGAGGAAAATTTCCCGAGGCCATAGGTGACCTGGCGCCTGGCTGATGAGTCCAACTTTGAGGAAAATTTCCCGAGGACCATAGGTAACCCAGCGCCTGGCTGATGAGACCAACTTTGAGCAAAATGTCCCGAGGCCATAGGTGGCCCGGCGTAGGGCTGATAAGTCCAATCTTGAGGAAAATTTCCCGAGGCCATAGGTGACTGGTCGTAAGGCTGATAAGTCCAACTTTGAGGAAAATTTACCGAGGCCATAGGTGACCTGGCGCCTGGCTGATGAGTCCAACTTTGAGGAAAAATTCCCGAGGCCATAGGTGACCCGGCGCCTGGCTGATAAGTCCAAATTTGAGGAAAATTTCCCGAGGCCATAGTTGACCGGTCGTACGGCTGATAAGTCCAACTTTGAGGAAAATTTCCCGAGGCCATAGGTGACCCAGCCTCAGGCTGATGAGACCAACTTTGAGGAAAATTTCGCGAGGCCATAGGTGACCTGGCGCCTGGCTGATAAGTCCAACTTTGAGGAAAATTTCCCGAGGCCATAGGTGACCTTGCGCCTGGCTGATAAGTCCAAATTTGAGGAATATTTCCTGTGGCCATAGCTGACCCGGCCTCAGGCTGATAAGTCCAACTCTGAGGAAAATTTCCCGAGGCCATAGGTGACCCGGCGTAGGGCTGATAAGTCCAACTTTGAGGAAAATTTCCCGATGCCATAGGTGACCTGGCGTAGGGCTGATAAGTCCAACTTTGAGGAAAATTTCCCGAGGCCATAGGTGACCCGGGGCCTGGCTGATAAGTCCATTTTTGAGGAAAATTACCCAAGGCCATAGGTGAGCTGGTGTAGGGCTGATAAGTCCAACTTTGTGGAAAATTTCCCGAGGCCATAGGTGACCTGGCGCCTGGCTGATAAGTCCAACTTTGAGGAAAATTTCCCGTGGCCATAGCTGACCCGGCCTCAGGCTGATAAGTCCAACTCTGAGGAAAATTTCCCGAGGCCTTAGGTAACCCAGCTTCAGGCTGATGAGACCAACTTTGAGGAAAACTTCCCGAGGCCATAGGTGACCTGGCCTAGGGCTGATGAGTTCAACTTTGAGGAAGATTTCCCGAGGCCATAGGTGACCCGGCCTCAAGCTGATAAATCCAACTTTGAGGAAAATTTCCCGAGGCCATAGGTGACCGGTCGTACGACTGATACGTCCAACTTTGAGGAAAATTTCCCGAGGCCATAGGTGACCGGTCGTAGGGCTGATAAGTCCAAATTTGAGGACAATTTCCCAAGGCCATAGGTAACCAAGCTTCAGGCTGATGAGATCAACTTTAAGGAAGATTTTCCGAGACCATAGGTGACCTGGCCTAGGGCTGATGAGCCCAACTTTGAGGAAAATTTCCCGAGGCCATAGGTGACCCGGCCTCAAGCTGATAAATCCAACTTTGAGGAAAATTTCCCGAGGCCATAGGTGACCGGTCGTACGACTGATACGTCCAACTTTGAGGAAAATTTCCCGTGGCAATAGGTGACCGGTCGTAGGGCTGATAAGTCCAAATTTGAGGAAGATTTCCCGAGGCAATAGGTGACCCATCTTCAGGCTGATAAGACCAATTTTAAGGAATGTTCCCGAGGCCATAGGTGACCCAGCGCCTGGCTAATAAGTCCAACTTTGAGGAAAGTTTCCCGTGGCCATAGGTGACCGGTCGTAGGGCTGATAAGTCCATCTTTGAGGAAAATTTCCCAAGGCCATAGGTGACCCGGCCTCAGGCTGATAAGTCCAACTTTGAGGAAGGTTTCCCGTGGCCATAGGTGACCGGTCGTAGGGCTGATAAGTCCAAATTTTACGGAAAATTTCCCGAGGCCATAGGTGACCCAGCTTCAGGCTGATAAGACCAACTTTAAGGAAAATTTCCCGAGGCCATAGGTGACCCAGCGCCTGGCTGATAAGTCCAACTTTGAAGAAGATTTCCCGAGACCATAGGTGACCTGGCTCCTGGCTGATAAGTCCAACTTTGAGGAAAGTTTCCCGTGGCCATAGGTGACCGGTCGTAGGGCTGATAAGTCCAAATTTGTGGAAAATTTCCCGAGGCCATAGGTGACCCAGCTTCAGGCTTATAAGACCAACTTTAAGGAAGATTTCCCGAGGCCATAGGTGATCTGGCGCCTGGCTGATAAGTCCATTTTTGAGGAAAATTTCCCGAGGCCATAGGTGACCAAGCTTCAGGCTGATGAGACCAACTTTGAGGAAAATTTCCCGAGGCCATAGGTGACCGGTCGCAGGGCTGATAAGTCCAACTTTGAGGAAAAACTCCCGAGGCCATAGGTGACCCGGCGCCTGGCTGATAAGTCCAACTTTGAGGAAAATTTCCCGAGGCCAAAGGTGACCTGGCGCCTGGCTGATAAGTCCATTTTTGAGGAAAGTTTCCCGTGGCTATTGGTGACCCGGCCTCAGGCTGATAAGTCCAACTTTGAGGAAAATTTCCCAAGGCCATAGGTTACCTGGTGCCAGGATGATAAGACCAACTATGAGGAAAATTTCCCGAGGCCATAGGTGACCAGGTGCAAGGATGATAAGACCAACTATGAGGAAAATTTCCCGAGGCCATAGGTGACCCGACGCCTGGCTGATAAGTCCAACTTTAAGGAAACTTATCCGAGGCCATAGGTGACCTGGCGTCAGGCTGATAAGACCAACTTTGAGGAAAATTTCCCGAGGCCATAGGTGACCGGTCGTAGGGCTGATAAGTCCAAATTTGAGGACAATTTCCCAAGGCCATAGGTAACCAAGCTTCAGGCTGATGAGATCAACTTTAAGGAAGATTTTCCGAGACCATAGGTGACCTGGCCTAGGGCTGATGAGCCCAACTTTGAGGAAAATTTCCCGAGGCCATAGGTGACCCGGCCTCAAGCTGATAAATCCAACTTTGAGGAAAATTTCCCGAGGCCATAGGTGACCGGTCGTACGACTGATACGTCCAACTTTGAGGAAAATTTCCCGAGGCCATAGGTGACCGGTCGTAGGGCTGATAAGTCCAAATTTGAGGAAGATTTCCCGAGGCAATAGGTGACCCATCTTCAGGCTGATAAGACCAATTTTAAGGAATGTTCCCGAGGCCATAGGTGACCCAGCGCCTGGCTAATAAGTCCAACTTTGAGGAAAGTTTCCCGTGGCCATAGGTGACCGGTCGTAGGGCTGATAAGTCCATCTTTTAGGAAAATTTCCCAAGGCCATAGGTGACCCGGCCTCAGGCTGATAAGTCCATCTTTGAGGAAGGTTTCCCGTGGCCATAGGTGACCGGTCGTAGGGCTGATAAGTCCAAATTTTACGGAAAATTTCCCGAGGCCATAGGTGACCCAGCTTCAGGCTGATAAGACCAACTTTAAGGAAAATTTCCCGAGGCCATAGGTGACCCAGCGCCTGGCTGATAAGTCCAACTTTGAAGAAGATTTCCCGAGGCCATAGGTGACCTGGCTCCTGGCTGATAAGTCCAACTTTGAGGAAAGTTTCCCGTGGCCATAGGTGACCGGTCGTAGGGCTGATAAGTCCAAATTTGTGGAAACTTTCCCGAGGCCATAGGTGACCCAGCTTCAGGCTTATAAGACCAACTTTAAGGAAGATTTCCCGAGGCCATAGGTGATCTGGCGCCTGGCTGATAAGTCCATTTTTGAGGAAAATTTCCCGAGGCCATAGGTGACCAAGCTTCAGGCTGATGAGACCAACTTTGAGGAAAATTTCCGGAGGCCATAGGTGACCGGTCGCAGGGCTGATAAGTCCAACTTTGAGGAAAAACTCCCAAGGCCATAGGTGACCCGGCGCCTGGCTGATAAGTCCAACTTTGAGGAAAATTTCCCGAGGCCATAGGTGACCCGGCCTCAGGCTGATAAGACCAAGTTTGAGGAAAATTTCCCGAGGCCAAAGGTGACCTGGCGCCTGGCTGATAAGTCCATTTTTGAGGAAAGTTTCCCGTGGCTATTGGTGACCCGGCCTCAGGCTGATAAGTCCAACTTTGAGGAAAATTTCCCAAGGCCATAGGTGACCTGGTGCCAGGATGATAAGACCAACTATGAGGAAAATTTCCCGAGGCCATAGGTGACCAGGTGCAAGGATGATAAGACCAACTATGTGGAAAATTTCCCGAGGCCATAGGTGACCCGACGCCTGGCTGATAAGTCCAACTTTAAGGAAACTTATCCGAGGCCATAGGTGACCTGGCGTCAGGCTGATAAGACCAAGTTTGAGGAAAATTTCCCGAGGCCATAGGTGACCCGGCCTCAGGCTGATAAAACCAAGTTTGAGGAAAATTTCCCGAGGCCATAGGTGACCAGGCCTCAGGCTGATAAGACCAACTATGAGGAAAATTTCCCGAGGCCATAGGTGACCCGGCCTCAGGCTGATAAGACCAAGTTTGAGGAAAATTTCCCGAGGCCATAGGTGACCCGGCGCCTGGCTGATAAGTCCAACTTTAAGGAAACTTATCCGAGGCCATAGGTGACCTGGCGTCAGGCTGATAAGTCCAACTTTGAGGAAAATTTCCCGAGGCCATAGGTGACCCAGCGTCAGACTGATAAGACGAACTTTGAGGAAAATTTTCCGAGGCCATAGGTGACCCAGCGTCAGACTGATAAGACCACTTTTGAGGAAAATTTCCCGAGGCCATAGGTGACCCGGCCTTCGTCTGATTAGAGGCATAGTTGACTGAAGTTTTATCACATTTTTCCTATATTGAACATAGATGCTAATTTCCTAAAGAGGGCCCACCAAAGACATTATTATACTCATTTGAAAAATTGTTTTAGTGAGGATCGACTCAAAGGATTCAGGGACTGAGCGAACGACCGGTCTGATTGGATATAATTCTCCCTAGTAAATATAACCACAACCTTTTCAAGATCAGACACCAGTTTGAACCAACGCGGAAACGACTGATACTTTATCAAGGGTTATATACGGTTCAAACTTTCTGCATGTTTGCCGACCAAGGATTGAATTCCAAATAATGCCCCTTAGCCAAACGCTGGATCAAAATGTATTCTGTTAATATTTAGAGAGAAAATATATCAATTGGCTTAAATAAGATATCGCTTAACAATTAGAGGATCTTTATTGTTAGAGGAAACAGGCCTTTAATATAGTCTGTAATATTTTTTCAATAGCTATTTTATGGGGGGGGGGGTGGTATCGAGTCTCCAAAGCAGCCCTTGTGTGCGTACTGAGGGTTTGACGTCCGGTTTTTTGGCTAAAATCGCACTGGAACACTTTCATACATCAAATAGGGAGATCAGATATATCCCCGGTGCGCAACTGGTTAAAATTCCCTTGTTAAATCATTACATGTTCCCGACTCATACAATTAACCAAAGTTTTCTAACCTATGTTCGACACTTAACGATAATTTAATGAATTTCCATCTTATCTTATTTTTGTGATCCTAGTCGAAGAACTTTAGTTCACTTAAAGATCATGGCCGATGAGGAAACAAGCATTGAATCTACCCATCACTATTTTGATTTTCAAAAGAAGAGTTATTCCCATGGTTGTTAAGCTTATTGTATACTGTATATTCAGTGGAAGACTAAGGGTCTATCAGCTGAATGTGTTCTATAAAACACCGTAAAAGACATTTGCTTTAAACCTTTTTTGATAAAGACAAATATTAAGTAATTTTGTACATTGTATTTTCTACAGAAGATACAATTAAAGATCTTACCAGAGGTTGGCTCGATTTGGTTAAACTAGAAGCTAAAGAAAACAGTTCTAAAACATAGGAATCGTGTCACTGAAAGTTAAGGCCATTTACACTTAAATTGTGAATGTTCTAGAATAATTGAAAATTAACTTAAAAGTAATTTAAATTCCCTTTACAGAGGAATTGAGACTGTAACACGTTCGCATGATGCTTTAAAAAGAGTGAATACTATAATAACTGTTTACAATTAGCGATAAAACAATGTCAGCCGTGAAACGTTGGAAACCAATAAAAAACAATAAATTCTCCATTTTGAATGTTCTCGTTGTTAATATTGGATACATGACAGTATTTGTATGTTTTTCAGGTGATTGTTCTAACAAGGTGATCGACACTCATTAATCCGAGCGCTCCATGCTATTTTAGATGTTACTCGAACATAAACAATGAAGTTAAATTGGTGGGCACCAAATTTGTGAAAAAAGGACTTTGAAAATTAGATAATAAATAGTGCAGGCGTTATATTGTCATGATCCTGAGGATGTTCGCTATGTTTCAACTTAATCTATAACTTATATTGGGGCCTCCGTGGCCTAGTGGTTAGAGTACAGAACTTGAAATCACATGGCCCCTCTCCGCTTGGGTTCAAATCCTGAGAGGGATATGGATTTTCATGAGAGGCAGTCTCCCGACTGACTTACGGAATGCCGATGGTTCTACCCACCTTGACCAGCCCTTGTGGGCAGTTGAGTATGGGGTCTTCCTCCATCATTAAGAGTCGGGCATCGCTACATAACTGAAATAATGTTGATGTGATGTAAAACCCATATGAAAAAAAATATAACTTATATTACCTAGTTTCGCAGGTTTTCTGAGCGCTAGTATACTTTTAAGGTCTATTGTCGTCCATGTAAGCGTTGGTTCCCATAATTAGGCATAATCGAATAATCTACTTCAAATCAAAATTTCCGTAGAAAATTGAAAATGGTCTTAACCTACCTACCCAATGTTCACCAGCATTTGAACTCCACAACATTATCACTGTTATGGGCATAATCTACATGCATCTCCGGGACATGCTCAGTGACACAAGTACAATCCCCACAATAGACTAATCACAGTTAAAGAGCATGTATGTTGGTTGAGCATGGCTTTAAGGTATCTATAATCGTTAGACATTGTCCTGACACATCTCAGAAACTCTAGAACAGATGTGTAAATTAAGTAAACAAGCAGTTGAATTGAGTATCATGTTAGCATTATACCTTTGATGCGGTCCTACTCACAAGTAAGCTTTAAAACTGTAAAACTTTTTTTTTTCAGCATCAAGCACCCTATACTCCATAACAAAATCCTCTGCCACGTTTCTTTCTATTGGACATGTCATTTGTGATAGTTGACATTCCATGGGCATAAATGGTGGCTAGATGATGGAGATCAGGATTGGTATGTCACTCTCGTGTATTAATCCCAGTTTTGCCTGTATTATCATACACGCTTATATACGTGCTTTTAAACCTTAGATATTTTTTCTGTAAGCTTTCATAATATACCTTCCAGCTACATAGACACGTACTTAATATGTACTCATGGGTTAACAGATGCCGGGATTACACAAATGTTTGTCTTTTGCAAAATCATGACTGTTTTCATCTACATTGAAAATAATGTTTCCCACACACTTCTCTCCATTATTATATCCCTGTGAGTCTACAAGGCTATCCATCAATGGGAACGTGCCGAATTAAAGTCAATTTCAAGTTACCAGATATAACATGCTGGTAGTAAGAGTTAGCCCACACTATAGGATTCTGTTTAGCAAACTTTGGGGCGTTCCTTCGTACTTTTCTATTGAGGTGTGGCTAGATGAAAATCTGTTCAAAGTAGACTCCTGTCTTTAAAACATGGGGAAATAACCATGGTTTACCATGAAGACTGCATCTGATAACACAAATCTGCTTTACAAAAAGCTGGAATCTCAAAGTACATAAGTCATTTGGCAACTACAAAGCTTTTCTCTGAAATAATTCGTTTTGCTTGAAGGGGACATTCAAATACCTGTAGTTTCAATACAAAAAGAAAAACAAATAAGAATACAGAAATAATATTTTTCTTGTTTATTTCTCACACATAGCAATTATTTATCATTCATTGAAGAAGAGCTGTCTGTAAGACAGCATGCTCGACTATTCGATAATGTCAAAGAGGGGTTTAGGTCAGTGAAATATAATTTGTTTTAAAATATGAGGGTGCACACAATGATTCCTTACAATAGTTGTTGAGAGACTTTAACCAAGATTTTCTAAGTACAAAAGACCGCATGGTTTGCTTAGTTCAAAACAAAAGATATGAAACTTGGTCAGGGACCTCAAATAATTACCCTGAATACATGTATTAAGTATTGAAACATACAATACAGTCGTTCATGAGAAACAAACTTGCACACAAAAACTTAACCCATATTTTCTAAGTACAAAAAGCTGAACAAGTTGCTTAATTCAAAACTAGAGATATGAAAATTGGTCAGGGACCTAAGATTATAACTCTAAATACATGTGTGAAGTAAAAACCAATTTCATATGGTAGTTCATGAGATACAAACTTGCACACAAAAACTTAACAAAGAGTTTTCTAAGTACAAAAGGCCATATAATTTTCTCAAAGTCAATACAAAGAGAATTGAAACTTGGTCAGGGACCTTAAATTATTACCCTGAACACACGTGTAAAGTATCAAATCATTCCATACAGTAGTTCATGATATACAAACTTGCATGTAAAAACTTAACCAAGATTTTCTAAGTACAAAAAGCCAAATAAGTTGCTTAAATTTAAAACTAGAGGTTTGAAACTTGGTCAAGGACCTTAAAGTATGACCTTTAACACATGTGTGAAGTATCAAACCGTTCCATACAGTTGTTAATGAGATACAAACTTGCACATAAAACTTAACCAATGTGTGACGCTGACAGCGACGCCAGTGTGAGTAGTATAGCACTCCTTATTCTTTGAATAGTCTAGCTAAAAATCCAAATTTGAAAATATCAATCATGCTTATAGAACTTCATTTCAAGGAGATAAATGAGAACTTTCCAACGAAACAGTGAGTTTCATCATTTGAAAATAGAGGGACATAATCCAAATAAACTCAAATAGTAAGTTCGCTTAAGTGTTGACAACAATTGACAAAGATTTGCCTTAAGTTACTACTTCTTTGCCCATAAACGTCAATGATCAATAGCTTGATCACTTAAATCCACAATATAAATGAGGCTTACTGCCCATAATACAAACATAAAATCAACAATACTTTTCTGACATACATGGAGTGAGTTAACAAGGGAATTGAAACTGGATATCTGTAGCTGGTAAATTGCTAATTCATCATTTGTCTAAAGACTCAAAAAGGTTATCTTGTTGTGAATGCCTTTTAACTCTTGACCAGCATGTCATAAGGTTTTACATGTATTCAGAGTCGATACCATTGCCACTAGTGTTTATATGAATTTTCAAAGATAAAACCTGGTGCAGCATAACTGATGCCCAAAGGTACATGATTCAAAAGGCAAGATGAGAAGATGCAGGCAAAATTTTCTTGGTCAGTGACTTTACAAAATTCCGTTTGAGAAGTTGAACATGTGCAAAAATATTGCAGAAGTGTGATGCTGCAGAGTAGTCAAGACTCTTTTGAATAGCCAAGCTGTATTGATTTTAAATGTAAACTGTTTGAAATAAAAAAAATGTTAACATCAAAATCCTTCTTTAAGTATGTAAACCCAGCTATTTTCTTACTAAGATCAATTTGTGTTTTTATTATACTTATAAGATTACTTATACCCTAAAACAAAAGTTATTTATATATTCTTTTATCTTTCAAAATCGTATATAAAACAAGGTTGATTAAGGGTGTATGTTCAGTGAATAATAAACAATACAAAGGTGAATTAAAACATGTTCCTTTATCTACAAATTTAATATGATAACTGTTATCAAAATAATTATTTACCTTCATGTGTTTTGCTTTCATTCCAGCTTACTATTTTGTTACACAAAAAGCAATTGAATAATCTTTGACAACATTAAGACGTTGATCAAAATAATTTCCATTATAAGTCCATCATGTCTCACACACAATGATCTCCAAAAATCTTTGCTAGTCATCTAAGAGGGAGACCTGATAACCCTGGAAATAGTTACCACAAAACCACACTGTTTATTCTTCCCTTCTTGTATGGAAGTATTCCTTTTCTTCTAGCATAAAAGATGGCCGTTCAAGACGAGATATGTTGTTTATAAATGTTGGCATGTTGTTGCTTGAATAGTTGCTGTGGAAACCACATTGTGCCAGGTCATGAATTGAGGAGATATGACACCAGTACAGCCATACTGACCACATGAACATATATTATTTCTTCAATATTTATAATGATCATCATCTCCATCATCTTTCTTTCATCGTTAACTCAGCCTGACATGTCTCCTCTGTATGCAAGAAAACCTGCAACCTGGATGTTTTAGGGGCTTCATCTTTTCCTTTTTCATTTCAGCATGCACATACGAGTCTCCCTCAAATAGGCTCTTATCGTGCTCCACGTGATCTGTCAAAGATGTTGTTAAAGAGTTTAGTTTTATGTTACCGGTAATATAAAAATATGTGCAGTCATTTTATCTATAGGTGACACTTTATTTGCGAATCTAAGAATTTTCTAGATTTTCGAATATTCGAATCGAAGCAGTTATGTAGTCCATTAAAGCAATTGCCTAGTCTTCAGTTGCTAGTGAAAGAAGAAAACAACTTCTGATGATAAGATAGTCTTCACCAAATATTTCATTGCTCAAGAACTAATTTATATTTTCAACTTATCACAAAATGAAAGAGTCTGGAAAAACGTCTTCAAATCATAACTTGTCAGAGGAAATCTGACAACATGTCAACATTTTAGATGCTTCCTTCGTTTGTTGTTTTACATGAAAGGTTTTAAAAAAGGCAAACTACAGACTGTATAGACTACAAGCTTTAACCAAAACTTTTTTTCAGTAAACAAAACAACGAATTGAGATATATACACATTTCACAACATAAGGCATACCAAAATAGTGTGAATTAGAACTGACCATTTTTTCGCTCATATGAAGAAATCACTCTTGTTCTGACAAAGTTTTCTAATTGAAATCAGAATACATTCATTCTGCCATAGTAAAGAGACTATGTATCTCCAGCTTAGTTATATAATATTTTAATCACCTTGAATGAAGCAGACATCAAATTCTAAGCATCTCTTGCAAAAGTAGTTGGTGCCTTTCTTGGGAATATCTGTCTCGTTGATGCCTAAACAATGTAGATGAAACCACTCTGTGCATGAATTGCACAATATCATCAGACTGCTGTAATGTAAAACAAGAGATATCCATAAGCCATCATGCTCGACTATCGTATGATGTCGAAAAGGGATATAGGTCAATGTACAATGATTTGTTTCAGAAACATTTTCTGAGTACAGAGGCTGGCATTAATTGCACCAAATCAATAGCAGAGTTATTGCACTTGGTCAGTTACCTTAGATTTTAACATTTAGTCCATGTGTAAAGTTTCAATTCATTCGCTAGCGGCTATAGCACTTTATGAGAAACAAACTTACATGTAAAACTCTAGCTTTCTAAGTACCAAAAAAGACATAATTTACTTAAAATCATAGCCAGTGTTTAGAGATTTTGTCAGTGACCTTAGATTATGTTCTCAAATACATTTATAAAGTTTAAAACCGATCCTTGCAGTAGATTTTGATAGGAATCTGCATTTTCCTGACAATAAAATCCAGAGACTTGGTCAGGGACCTTACATAATGACCCTGAACACATGATTGTGTGAAGTATCAACCCATTCAAAAGTAGGTCATAGTAGATACAAACGTTCGATGCAAACGCCCCAGTGGTAGTATGTCTATCCATATTCTTCAAAAAGTCAAACTAAAATTCAGTTGGGAATAAAAATTGCTATTTTTGTTTTTCAAAATATATTTTGTTATTGAAATCATTCATATAGAAAGATTTAAATTAAAGCCATACTTGCACTCATTTACACTTAAATTATGAAAATTCTAGAATAATTAAAAATTACTTTAAATTCTCCTTTACAGAGGAAAGAGACTGTTACACATTATAGTGATGCTTTTAAAAGAGTGAATTCTATAAGGTTTGTTTACAGCGATAAAACTAGGTCAGCTGAGAAAAGTTGGGAACTAATAAAACCCAAGAAATTCTCTATTTTGAATGTTCACAATGTTAATATTGGATACATGACAGTATTTTAATGTGTTTCACATGATTTTTCAGGTGATCGCCACACATTTATATGAGCGCTTCTTGTTTTTTAGGTTTAACTCGAATGTAAATAATGAAGTAAAATTGGTGGGCACCAAATTTGTGAAAATAGCACTTTGAAAAATAGATAACAAATGCTGCAGGTGTTATATTGTCATGATCTTGTGTTTTTTCGCTATGTTTCAATATATTCTATCTGAATATATAACCATTATTACCCAGTTTTTCTGAGCGCTAGTATGCTTTAACAAAGTAATTATCCTGTTTTAATAACAAGTAAGGTCTACATCTATCGATTAGATAAAAAAAAAGAACAGGTTAAAAACTGCGTTAGAAATCAGTTTAAGTCCATGAAAGATTTAGAACATAACAAATTTTATACATGCATTTTATTTTCTCTCAATTTTTTTTTTAGAAAGGATGACAATAAAAAATATTCTTTTTTGTCTTTTAGACTGAGTCAACCATTAAATTGATTCAATTGTGATTCCTGATTAATAGTCCATAAGAGAAATCCCCATGCTTAAAATCACACATATTGATTGCGACACGACACGCCTAGTAGAACCATCAGCATTCTGTTTCATAGCCTAACTCTCAAGAAAATTCATATCTAAAAGTATTGGTATTTGTAATCATATAGATATTAGCATTGTGATTTCAAGTTAAGCGTACACAATTACCAAAAGGCAATGGTTATAATGTAGTAGTTAATAATAAAGCATTAAAGCTGTTTTACCCATCATCTGGTTGTTGACATAGACAATGCAATCTAACTTCACGTGTCTTCTTTTCAATTGTAGGGTAAAAGAAGCTTGATCGCTTTCGCTATAAACAGAGAAAGTCAGACATTTCCTTAAAAATGGTTTTGCAAATGATAAAATGTGCCATATGAAAGAAAATTCAACAACAGTTTATAACTCTATAGAATGAAACAAAACTGACATTTATACAATAATCTTAACATTTATATTTTCACAAGTTGACGTAAGAAATCAATAATCAATCCCTTGTTGAAATACAGGAATTTCTTAAACATTAAGCTTTAAGCAATCACAGGCAACAAAATTTTCATTTCTTCTTATTTGGTTCCAATGTCCTCTACAACAGTCAAGCAATGTTCATATACAAGATATGCTGACTGTTGTTTTATTAAACCAATGCAGCTAAAAACAAAAGCAACTATTACAAGATCTGATCTGATCTTCAGCAGAGAAGAAAGATGTTGGTTTGCCAAATGATGGGACTCCCCTGTGGTTGGTATGTGTAGTTTCTGACTTTCACATTGGAAATTTTTAACGTGTCTTTCAGAAGCGTAAAGCTTTATCTGCACCCCTAAACAAACAGGTCACAGAAAAAAAAGAAAAAAATGAAAAAGAGGTTGATGCAAATTTCCAATACAAGAAAAAGCTTACCTTACATCTGGTCTTTCAAATGCAATATGGTTTTGCCTAAAAGGGAAGAGAGAAAAGGGAAAAAATAGAAGCACCAATTTCTTAAGTATCAATCAAATGATAAGCATTAAAAAAAAATTATGTAGTTTTGGTTATGATGTAGTTTGTACTTAAACAAGAGGACCCTGAGGGTCCTGGATCGCTCACCTGACACTTGTAAAGTGTTGGTTACAACAATGTTACACATGAGTAATGGACAAGATTTGTCTAAATTTGACAGTGATCTACTTTTGACCCCATAAACTGACTTGGTTGAATTATAACAGGTTGATCATTTTGAGCAAGTTTGATCAAATTGGGCTGAAAATGAAGCTTTCATTGCTTCTAGACTGTGAACAAGGTTTTTCAAAGATTTGACCTAGTGACCTACTTTTTGACCCCGCACCAACCATGATCAAACTCTATTGAGATATCATCAAGGTTATTATCCTGAGCAAGTTTGATCAAGATTAGGCCAAAAATGTGGCTTCTAGAGTGTAAACAAGATTTAACTAAGATTTGACCTAGTGACCTACTTTTTGACCCCACCCCACCCATGATCGAACTCTATCGAGATATCATCAAGGTAAACATCCTGCGCAAGTATTAGGAAGAATGGGCCAAAAATGTGGCTTCTAGAGTGTAAACAAGATTTTACTAAGATTTGACCTAGGGACCTACTTTTTGACCCCACCCCACCCATGATCGAACTCGATCGAGATATCATCAAGGTAAACATCCTGAGCAAGTATCAGGAAGAATGGGCCAAAAATGTGGCTTCTAGAGTGTAAACAAGATTTTACTAAGATTTGACCTAGTGACCTACTTTTTGACCCCACCCCACCCATGATCGAACTCGATCGAGATATCATCAAGGTAAACATCTTGAGCAAGTATCAGGAAGAATGGGCAGAAAATGTGGCTTCTAGAGTGTAAACGCTGAAATTGTTGACAGCGCACGCACGCACGACAGACGACGGACAATCAAGTATCCTAAAAGCTCACCCTGAGCAGAGCTCTGGTGAGCTAAAAACCAAACTATAATTGACACTAAAGAAGTAGGCAAAACCAAATATTCTCATCTTACATTTCATAAATGGTGAAAACCCATTTTCTATGTTTATATATTTTTGTCGTATCAATCACTGTTCAAATAATCAAAGAGTTCAACAGTATAAACTAGAATGCCAAAAAGCAAAAGGGATTTTGCCTACTTCGAATTCTGTCTGTTCTATTAAACTGGTTTCATCTCTTACCATTATTGTTCTTGGCTCTGTAAGAAAAGTAAAATCATAGCAATCCTTTATTCTCTCACTCATCTTTGAAACAAAGCTAGAATCTATCATATTGGAATTTCATACAGAAAATACTCCTATTATTTTAGAAATACTACAATAAAGAACTTACATCATGTGGCGTACACCATTGCCAATCCTATGATAACTCTGTAACTCTTAAAAGGATCCAGAACACCTCTCAGAATGCTCCATTTATCATAAGGGAAATGGTGTTAACATTTCATGATCCTTATTGATTTGAAATCTGTTACACAATGGTTTATCTTGAAAATTAAGTCAAAATATCTTACTTGATACTCCAAGGAGAAAGGCAGCTACAGACATCCGTGCATGGTTCACTTGCTTGTTTGTCCAATGGAAAGCTAGTGATCATTCAGCCAAAAGGTTGTTGGCAAACTGCAAATAATTTGATCAATGTTTAAGGTCCATTATATATAAACTCAAATGGAAAATAAATGATTATTTCATCATTTTGATACTATGGTAATCTTTATTTTGACTCTCATTTCTGTCATTTAAAACCTTTATTGCACATATGCAAGTGTCTATCCAATTGTGTGTGTATAGTACCCTAAATTGTTTCCAACAAAGCAGTATCTCCTTTCTGAATAAAAGTTTTAAATTTTGAAAGCAATATGCACATTTCATTAAACATGCAATACCGGTATAAGGCTTGCTCTATTCAAGATAAGGCAATCTCTTATGCTCTTAACAAATGAATTTCATTTCATGTTTAATTCAAACGATTCATTACTGAAACAAATGTTATCAACATTTCTACTTGCAAGGAAAACAATAAATCATCTGCTTGGTTAAGGAAAGCATTCTTTCAGCTCCATGTCAACATAAAATGGGGCATTTGTGCAAAAGAGTTAAAATTGTTTGGCCTTTTTTGGTTTCATATCTCATACCTTTAGTTTGTTGAAATGCCTCAAATCCCACATCAATTTCAGATATGGTCAATGTTAATTATGGTACAAATGAAATTGAATTAATTTAATCTATTTCATATTGGTCTCATTGTTGAGAATGATTCTTTCTTCAAGAACAGAGCACATTCTGGGGAAGGACCCACTTCTGATGACAATAGATATAACATACTTTCAGCATGTAGATACAGTACCACAAGAACTCTCATCCATTTGCTTTGTGTGGGAGGGCACCTCTACATGCCATTCCTGGGGTACTTCAGTCAGAATCCCGTCATCAGTTCTGCTTTTCAAGAACTTACTGAAGAAATAAAGATAATATCCATACATATATAACATATGGAAAATTTCCTGGGGCCAATGGGTGACCCGTCGTCGGGCTGATTTTGCAAAGTTTGAGGAGAATTTCATACATATTGTACATGCAATAGCTTTTTATTTTTTTAAAAAGAATTGTCATTTCTAGGCACGAAGCAATAATTGGAGTTTGCCATACCTGTCAAATCTCTGTTGTAAACCACATCTCTTGTTTACCTTGTCCCGAGATCAATTCTAGGCTGAGCCTCTCTGATCCGTATTGGATTGTTATTTTTGGATTCCTATATATTTGGTTTCTTATATTGAATAGCATACTGTATCGATTGGGTTCCCCATATCAATTTGAATATAACATTATATAGCAACATTGCGTCTAAGTTTCTCCAACACTGTGATTCAAGTTGGCTAATAAAAGTCGGCTAAGTAATCAATTAATCACACAAAAAAACCTGCCATTAAGATTATGGTATTACCTTAATGACATTGATCAATGTGATATAATTAATTGCCGATTTTGTTTTATTACGTGCCTTTAATTATACAATGATTATACTAATAAAGGGCAATCGCTTTCATTGAAGTTTTCACGCTTACATCATTTTTATCTCTCCTCACAAACAGTTGACAAATTGGATTGAAAATGGACAATAAAGCAAAGCAATCTATTAACGTTCAATGCTATGCCATTTACAACCCATTTGAGGAAATTAATACGTATCTATGAAACTTTCTTCGTTTGTACTTTTGCACTGTGTATTGAATCACACATGTAAATATAAGGTAGGTACGAGTTGACCTAGAAAATACGAGTTAACCAAAGATTTGGGTACGAGTTAACCAAAAAGGGTATGAGTTAACAAGGGTACGAGTTGACAAGGGTACGAGTTGACCAGTAACCAATAAAATATAAGCGTAACATACTTGTGTGGCCAAAATCCTTTGAAGACGTGTAAACACAAAATCTTGAATGTGTTCTTGACTCAAAATCCCTCAAGATACTAAGCGCTTCCTCCGCAGATCCAGCGCTGATCCCCTCGTTCACCGCCATGCTGGTTGGAGTATGCCGGGTGAGCTAGTAGTGGATCGAAATTATGACGACGAAGTGGATAGAGTTTTGACGCATATTTGCGACAACGTTTGCGACATTGTATTATATAGATCTAAATCTTCCTCAGAATGAAATTGAATACTTTGCATCATAAGAAATCTTATGTGAAACAATGAAAGATATAAATGAAAAAAAAGATATTATTTATAAAAACATAATCATTAACCCTAACCCTAACCCTAAGCCCATTTACGTCACCAGGCCACTTTACGGTTGTGTTAAAACTCAATCCACTTTGTATATTCAAGCGATCCACTACTACGTCGTCGGAGTATGCCAGACTGGGAAAACCCGGGAAAAAAAGGAGAATAAAGATTCAAAAAGGGAAAATAACTCTTCATGAGTTTTCGTAGTGGCTAACCACTATGGCCATTTTGCCGCTTTGCCACATATGGAAAAGCCCGTTTCCCTTTTAACAAAGGCGATTTGACAGTTGAGATGATACGAGCACCTGCAGACGCTTTTCATTGGTCAAATTGTTTGACTGCCACCTCGTAGATTACTTTATAAAATATAGGGTTTTAGAATATTAATCATAGAGCAAGTCTAAAATACCTCGTCAGACGAGTTTACACATTTGACTGGCACTCGGACACATATTATTGATAAAGAATACCGATTTTTAGGCTAACTAAACGAGATACAGGCTGAAAAATGGACCTGTTATGGTTAGAAATGGATCTTATTTTAAACTAATTCTCTTAATAAAACCTTTTAAGAACACAAAATAAAACTTTAAACATTTTTTGAAACAATGAAAAAAGTAGAAAAGGTATAGAAGTAATAAGATAAAAGCCTCTGTTATGAATTATTTTCAAAATAATGGAAACAAAATTCAATATAGCATCCCTTTCCCCATATGCACTAACCAAAAGCTTCTACAAATATGATCGCCGCCTTCTGGCGGGCGATCAATAATATACCCAGGTTTTCGTCATCATAGTGCCGTGGATCGAGATTTAACACAATAATTATAATATAGCCAGGTTTTGGTCATTATACTGCCGTGGATCGAGATTTAACACAATTAGAAGTTTTGGTCATAATTTTGATCCATTACTAGCTCAACCCAATTTACTCTGGTAGAGATTGCTTTTTACCAGAGACTGTGTCATAGATATCTATGTCTCTGCTTTTACATTAGCGCTAATGTATTTGAAAGGCGCATAACTGAACATGTAGACAATATGCAAATGATACAATAGTGATTTATGATTCAACATCGGTTAAACAATGAAAATTGAATCGTTACATTTACCTTTGTTCAATGTTATCCTTTCCGTAATATTTTCCTTTCCGTTAGTTTTTACTCCTTTCTCGACAAAAACCACGTGAACTTCCTTTCTCGAAATCGACAAGATGGCACCAGCAGTGAGTAATTTTGCTGGGAAATATTTCAATACATTAGCGAAATATTTATCTTAATATTGCCCTTACTGATGCTTCAGAATACATCTTTATTTTATTCATACAAGAAGTTGATCTTTCTATCGTTAATTTTCATGTAATTGGCAAATTTAGGTAAAGTCGGTAACATTGTTGGTTTTCGCGGATACGTCTTCAGGCGTGGTCGACGATCATGGCATTGAACTTGTTATTTCAAGGACTCCGTAGAAAGGCTTGTTTGAATTTGAACAAAAAAAATCAAAGTGGATTTAAATATATTTTGGCTAATTTATGGAAAGTTCGGAACATGCGCTTAAAGCAGCGCTTTTGATTGAATGATTGAACTTCATGTGAAAATCTTAAAAAAGATCGAATTAAACGGAGACAATTTAGAAGTAGCTTGTTACATATCTTTTGCCCTTAATTATTCAACGTTCGTCATTTGAGTACTTGGAATACAAAGATAGAATCGAAGTTGTTCACCATGCATATTAAAGTTGATAAACTTCCTAAATCCTATTTTGGAAAAGGAGCTCTAACCTCATTGTAGTCAAAATAATTCAATGTGAAAATTGCTTTCCATTATCTGATGGGGCAATGTAATGTCGAAATTTCTTGTATGAATTAAATAAAAATGTAATCTGATGCGCATGGGCAGAATCGTCACCTAGTATTATTTAAACAGTTCTTACAAACTTAATATGCGGAATACAGACATTTAGACGTTTGATTGCCCCATCAGAAAATAAAAAGCAATCTTCATGTCGATTTATTTTGACTACAATGAAGTTAAGGTCCAAAAAAGATTTCTCAATATATGATCAGGTCAAATTAGTTTGACTAAACCTCATTGACAAAGGAACTAGCTGGATTGCACTTAACTTAGAGGTAGGCCTGCTTATCGCAATACTAGTCTTTCTCTTCCAATTGTTAACCATTAATGATGGCTCTTGACTGAAATTCATGATTTTACTAAATGGCAAATCAAATTAAACTCTGAATTTTCAGAAGCCAGCAAAGAACCCCTCCAAGAAGGCCAGCTCTAAGGGTAAGGGCAAGAAGAAGAAGGTGATCACCCAGTTTGTGTTGGATTGTACTCACCCAGTAGAGGATGGCATCATGGACATGTCCAGCTTTGTAAGTATCAACGAGGTTACACTTTCGAAGTCAATAAGATATATGGAAAAAGGCAAATCAAATAAAACATGCTGATAAGGATATATTTATAGGAATGCATAATATTCATGCAAAACAATTAATTTAATGCAAACGTAGTTATGTAAAAAAGTTCTTTTTGAACCAAATTTTTATAATACAGAAGCCATGTGACAGAGTTGTTTGCTGAACAAGATATCTATCTTAAAGATATTTTCATCCGTCTACATGTATGTTATAATTTCAGTATTTTATGCATATTTATAAGAAATACTATTTACAGAAGAGTAATGAGTGGTCTGGTTAGTCAGCATTTTGCTCATAGACTAGAAATAAAAACATTTAAGATCTTTTTATTACATAAAAGACATTCTCCGTCTTTAAAGCAATTTTATGCTGTAACTGCAGAAAAAGTTTGTAATAGAAATTATCTTCCTTACATTGGACTGGATGTTTCACATGCAAACCACTTCTCACTCACTGAATCATATCTAGGGCCCACTTCCCTAGTCTTAATTAGGGTTATCTTCCCTAGTTCTGGTCAGGGTTATCTTCCCTGATCCAGTTTTTGTTTGGACTGATCTACAGGAGAAGTTCCTCTTAGAAAGAATCAAGGTTGAAGGAAAGACTGGCAACCTGGGAAACAACGTGACCCTGGAAAGGAACAAGTCCAAGTTAACCCTGAATGCAGACATTGCCTTCTCTAAGAGGTATGTATGGTTGGTGTGAATGGTGACCATAGGGGTCTTCTCTATCCTTAATTTCAACAAATCCTGTGCTTCTTAGTTCATACTAGATTTCTTATGTAAATTCAACTTAGAGCAAGTAGTTTTAAGAAAGAATGTTACACTTCTGAATAAATGCTTTGATATTAGGACCTATTTTGCAGTGTCCTTTTAGAAAGACACTTCAGAGCCCTGGCCCAGTACTGGTAGATCCAGGAAGGCTGCAACAAACATCGCTGATACTGCATTTAACCCAATATCAAACAATAACGACTTTTAACCACTCTGTTGCAGACTACCTTGGAAAATACTTGTCGGAAAATTTTCTACTTTTTCCCACAATGTTTTCTACTCTATCAGAAGATTACTTTCAAATTTTATCACATTTTGAAATGTCCTCTGCAAACTTTCAATTTGGGACAGTCAAATATTTGGCGTTTGGGTTAACCAAATCCAACCATGTTTTTCAAAACTTAACCACTTGAATCCTAGAAAATATATGAGCCCAATGTCGCTATGAATTTACAGATACTTGAAGTACCTGACAAAGAAGTACCTGAAGAAGAACAACCTTAGAGATTGGCTCCGGGTTGTAGCCTCCACCAAGGATACCTACGAGCTCCGATACTTCCAGATCAATAATGAAGAAGATGAGGAGGAAGACGCCGATGAATAAACGACGACTATCTGTTGTTTTGTTGGTGAATTTGTCTTGGTTGTATTTATCTTTGTAATAAATGGCTAAGACAATTCTTTTGTTATTTTATCCCTTTTGGTGAAGATATTGTGAGTAAATGCTGAAATTATTGAGCAAACTTTATGACTCTGTTTTCATAATAATTTCTAGGAATGAACTAGTACTTTAGTTCATGTGTATGCAGTACAAGAGTTTGATATACATCTGCAGTTATGCAGTAGATATTGATTGCAACACAAGCTGTTTGAGGGCCCTAGTCTTGTCTTGCACAAAGCATGAAGATTTAAGTGTCATTGGAGCAGTCTTGATATCTGAAAACATTTTATCAGATCATCATCTAAGCCTTTGCCCAATATTTTACCCCACTGTCCAGTCTTGATTTGGTCTGCAACTATGAGTCCTGGCTAAAGGATTGATATTGTTGAATACCGAGTCGTGCTTAATCTACATTGATGAGAGCAACCAATGGAATTTAAGGTTGTTAAAGTCCCTACTTAAAGGTCTATAAGTTGGTGATAATTAAGTGCAATTTAAAAAAAAGATGTATAATCCGTTCCAGACCCCAGCATGAAGTTGATTTATTTGAAGGCATTCCACTCTCTGAGAGGGTATAGATTTAAAGTCACAGAACAGAATATGTGCAAGTGAACGAAACAAAGTATTGTTTGATGTACAATTGAAGGCCTTATTCCAGGAAAGGTCAACGTACCCAAGTTTATCCAGTTTGTATGAGGTAGTTCTCTAAGTGATGTTGCACTAGAATGGAAAATTAGTGTGAACTTGTTCTGAATGGCACATTATAACTAAAATACTACTATACAAAGAAAGCATTGAACACCTCTTGTCATAATGGCATTTTCACGGCTAATGCCTCGAACAAATGTCGTGCGACGCATGATTCCAGGTAAAACTACTGGATACCATTCTAGTTTTTTCGTCTAGTTGCCACTACTAAGGGAAATAAACCAAGGTTCTTTGGTCATAGAAAGTTCAATATGCTGTGTTGACACTTTTTTGCTTTATTGAGCTATCCATACCTTTCCTTGGATTCATCAGTACTAAGGGCCTAGAAGTGTGTTGTCACAAATGCCTTTCCTTGGATTCACCAGCACTTGGAGCTCAGAAGTGTCTTGCCACTAATTAAATGCCTTTCCTTGGATTCACCAGTACAAAGATCCCAGAAGTGTCTTGCCACTTATACCTTTTCTTGGATTCACCCGTACTTAGAGCCCAGAAGTGCCTTGCCACATACCTTTTCTTGAATTCAACAGTGCTTGGAGCCAAGAAGTGTCTTGTTACTAATGCCTTTTCTTGGATTCACCAGTACTTAGAGCCCAGAAGTGTCTTGCCACTTATGCCTTTCCTTAGATTCACCAGTACTTAGAGCCCAGAAGTGTCTTGCCACTAATACCTTCCCTTAGATTCACCTGTACTTAGAGCCCAGAAGTGTCTTGCAACTAATACCTTTCCTTAGATTCACCAGTACTTAGAGCCCAGAAGTGTCTTGCCACTAATACCTTCCCTTAGATTCACCAGTACTTAGAGCCCAGAAGTGTCTTGCCACTTATGCCTTTCCTTGGATTCACCTGTACTTAGAGCCCCGAACGTCTCGCTACTCACACAAACAAATGGGGCTTAAACCTAGGTTACTACTTCACCATCTTCACCTCTAGGCCTTACAGGACCCTGCTTTGATGGATAAGTTTTTTTTACAGAATTATTGTTACACTGATATACAGAAAATTGATTTGACCTATTTAAAGTAAAGTGATTAAACTCAGGAGGGGCTATTTAAAGGCTTTAAAAACGGCATAAATTAGTTTTACTATGGAGGGGGGGGGGGGGGCTTCGCCCTCTGAACCCCATAGCAGGACTCTGCCCTGCACCCACCTGGGGCCTTACCAGCTCCCAGCTTAATTTACGCCCCCTAACTAATATTCCTATATCGGCACCTGCTGCATGAACTTTTCCAGGGGGGGTTGAAGACTTAAATACATATGAAGGGTTTCGGGGCCGATTCTTGGACCGATTGGGATTTGGAGATTTCTTGATAAAATAGATGTAGTAAAGTAAGTAGTATGATTAGGGGGATAGGGGTGTGTTATTGGACACAGAGCTTGCAACATAAATAAACCATCAAGACTATGAACATGTTTTTATCAATTTTTTTTTTCAACAACATCCTCCTTCCTTAATATGAACCAGTTTTTAGATAGAATACCCATAATCCACCATTTTGAAACTTCTTTTGTCAGATTAATTAGTCATTCTCAGTATACATACTTGGATGCTGGAACTATTTGCTTTACACTGAATAGTTCGGGTCATAACCAATGTATAACTGGAACAATGGAAGTAATCCGACAAAAGAATAAGTTTTAAATGACAATCATGGGTATTTTATCTTAACAAAACTGCAGCAAAAAGAAAAGGATAAACCACCAATGAGACATAAAGTTTTAATGTGTTGAGCAACTTCTGAAATCTTTCAAACCAATGTTCCAATTAACTCTTTACCACCTGCAAACAACATTTTCCTTTTTTTTTTTTTTTTTTTTTTTACTTGAAGCAGAATATTTTATAAAAGCTTTTTAAACATGTGAAAAAACTTTCTGTTCTGCTGTTGTGGTATATGAATAGATTGTAAAAGCATTGTGGCAAAAGGAGAAACTGCTTGTCACAATCAATTTCTCTTTTGCCACAATGCTTTTTTAACGGTGTGTGTTGCAAGACACAAAAATATGTCATAAGGTGGTCATGAGGGACAGTTAACAGAACTGCAGCGAAATTATTTATGAACCACCGATGAGAGTTTAAATTTCAATGTACATCTTAAAGCTTCCAAACCAATAGTTCAATTAAAAGTTCATTTGTCAATATTTATTTTTTGTGTTTTCTTTAGACATTCAAGTTACAAAAAACTGATATGAAGGATTCACCAGTGCTAAGATTTTCTTGATTCGTCAGTGAAACGCGATTTTTGATTCACCTGTGCTAAGCTTTTCTTGATTCACCAGTGCAAAGCTGTCCTTGGTTCGCCAGTACTTAGCTATTCTTGATTCACCAGTACTATGCTAGGTCTAGATTAAGATAAACAGTGAATTAAAAGATATGCACACTGTGAGCAACTGTTTTTGTTAGCGATATCTGTTAACAAGTTGGAGTAACAATGTAGTGGCTTATCAAACTTGACTTCCTGCTTCCAAAATGAGTTTAGAGAATTTAAGGTATATACAAATCATAACTGCATCAATGTTGCAGTAAATATATTACATGAACATGCAGGGTTTTTAGAAAAAATCAATGTCCACATTGCTGTAAATACTGCAAAGTCTCCATGTCTCCTTCATACTCTGCATCAGAAACCAATCTCTGAAAAGATATCACAAAATCAACATACTTAGTCGATAATTTGCAGGACAAAGCTGATGACATGGAACAAACAACACACTATTTCCAACATTTTGGGAAAATTAGGATAACAATACAATCTGATTTTATATGATGTTTAACGCTGTATCAACAAAATTTCAGTTACTAGTATGTAACTGCATATGTAAGTCCACCGCCTTTACCACTGGGCAACGCAGCACCCCAGTGGTAGGAGAAAAATGAATCAGGTTAAATTCATTACACATTGATTTCTCCTCATTACACATTGATTTCTCCTCATTACACATTGATTTCTCCTCTTTACACATTGATTTCTCCTCATTACACATTGATTTCTCCTCATTACACATTGATTTCTCCTCATTACACATTGATTTCTCCTCATTACACATTGATTTCTCCTCATTACACATTGATTTCTCCTCATTACACATTGATTTCTCCTCATTACACATTGATTTCTCCTCATTACACATTGATTTCTCCTCATTACACATTGATTTCTCCTCATTACACATTGATTTCTCCTCATTACACATTGATTTCATTAAAAAAAAAAATAAGCCTATTCTAGAACCCTTTTATTCCAAATTGTACATGCTGCCAAATGATTTGGGCTGGGTCCTTATATATATGTAGCTCTACATGTATTTCTAAAGCTTTGAACTACTGTAAACATCTTGAATCCTCCTTTGAGGTCAAAATTGAAGGTTCAATGCAAGACTGAGTAAGTGCTCCACAAACGTGAAGCACTTCAGTATAATGCATTGAACTCTCAAAGTACCGGTACCCTTTCATAAGAGAAAACAATGGAAGAAACAAAATCCTTCAAATGCATCTTGGGAAATGTGGATTTCAATTCAACTGAAAAGCCAGTTCTAGGACCAAAAATAGAATAGCCGACAGATAGGGTTCCAAACCTGTGAGTTGTGGGTTCTGCCTTGCAACCTTTCATTAATCCCCAGTGGGCATGAGTACTGTTTATGTGTCCAGGAAGCAGAATCAAGAGTAATTAATCTAAGTTGTTAGAATTTGTTTCACAATCAATGTTAAATAAGTAAGTTTAAACTAAAGAGACTTCTACCTCTAAGGTTTCCGGATCTTTCTTGGTACTTTTCAGAATATAGATGAGAGCTCTCCTAGCAACAGACAGGCCAAACTTTCTACTTCCTGTCACATGACCGTCCACTTCCTGTCTACAGACATCCTGTATCTGATACCGGGACTGTCTGTAAAATGAAATAAACATTGTCAGAGAAAAAAAATGAGCTTTCTATCTATCTATCTTTGTGTAATGACTACCCTTCTTTTAAGTTTTACAGTCGGGAAAGATGAGTCTCCCTTTATTCAGCTTCCTGAATACATAACATAATAGTGGCGACAGTGGTAGAGCATCCCACCACTGTACCAAGGGTCGTGGGATCTAATCCCCTTTAGGCAAGGTGAAAATTGCAGGGACTAGCCCACAAACCGGTGCGATTACTGATGTATTGTCCAGGAAGCAGTCATGGAGAGTGACTTGATGGGCTTTATAAAGCCTCCTTCACAATCAATGTAAAACAAATCAAACAAACAAACCAGTACTCATGACAAGTACAGGTTAATGAAAGTTTTGAAGGTAGGCCACGCATATTGTGGGACTGGAACCCAAGACCCTTGTGTCCTGAAGCCGATGCTCTACCTCAGGACCACTGCCCTATTATTGTAGGAACACAGTCTTTGTAAAATTCTAATAGAATAACAACCTATGAACACTCAATTCCCCTTAAACTATACTTGGGTTTGTGAGTGAGACAAAACAGTATATAATCATTTTCACCAAGAAAGTTTTGACAGCTTAATGATTTGCTTGATGATTTGCATCAATATTGTCTAAAAAGAAATTATAGTGATCTTCTTCAAGTTTATGGATAAGAGAATGTTTTAACTTTATAACTTATTTTGGATATTGAGGCTAGTTTGAATTTATCATTTTGGTAGTGTTGAATTATTTATTTAGAAACTTTCTCAAATGTGAGGTACAAGGGGAAAAATAGTACAATTACACCAACCTTATATTGTTCTTCAAGTTCAAAACTCCTTGCATCAAAAAGACCGGAGAACAGTTCCTATCGAGAGAAAGGATCTGATTGGCTATGGCATCAAATTGACTCCTCTCACTCTCCTTGCCCGATTCCTGCAAAGCAAAGATCATCGATACAACAAGAGCTGTTAATAAACAGCATATTTGATTATCTAACTCCTTGTCCTTCAACAGGCTTCTCTCTGGCTAAAATTTTCTTTGCGCCTACACTTGCGCCAAATTAAAAAAGTTGGAGCCAAATTTAAAAGACTAAAGCCAAATTCAATAAGTTAAAGCCAAAAAGGTACTCTGTAGAAGGAGAAATCCACCAAAGGGCCATCTATGTTGATTCTAAAGAGGTTCAACATTTGATCTAGTTAAATCATACCCACCTATATCACAGAATGCAAGATAAGTTTTGACCAAAGGACAAAATAATTGTTATGAGTAATTCCTCTTTTTGTCAATATCTCTTCTACTGTTGTTTGCTTTTGCTTTCAAGATGATACAGTCAAAAAGGTATTCTGGCATGATTTTCAGAGTATCTTAAGAAGGGTGAGTACAGATTAATCAAGGGAAGTCATCTTGCATGGATCAATTTTGACATCAATTTTGATCATTGAAGGATTAATCTACAAAGGTATGAAATTTTATAAAACAATTATCATAAAACTAAGATTGATCCAGTTGGGGGAAAAATGGTTTTACTTACCACGGCTTTGAGATACAATGCATTAGCTAACCTTATCAGCAAAGACTTCCTGGAAATTAAAAAAAACAACAATTTCAATATCATACAAGACTTCCGAGGCTTATTATGGTAAAACATTCTAATCTATACTAAAATTTTCTTAAAATAGATCTTTGTGTCGTCTGCTTTCAAAAACCTTAGATATCTGCTTTATTTTGATGAGGAAAGACACCCAGAATAGCACACAGGTTAGATCACAGGCCAGTCGCAAATTTACTTGGCAGCTGGCCTGGAAACAACCTGTTTGCATAAGCATCAAGTCATTTCCAGCAGTATAATGGTTTACTTCCATGAGAGGAAGTCGCTAATGAAAAATATGATTGTTCTACCAATCTTGACGGGCCATTATGGGAAGTTAAATTAGGGTCTTTGAAGATCTCCTTCCATGATTAACCAGACATTGCAGTATAAATGAAATATTGTTGATGTGATGTTAACACCCAATAAAACAAACAAATCCCCATTACCTGTTACTTGTGCTGCTAAAGGACTGTTGTACAAGACCTTCTGCCTCCTGCATGAATCCATTCTTCAAGTACATTTCAATCAAAATCTGCAGAAGAAAGTAAAAAAAATAAACTCTTGTTTTCCCCCCTTTTTTTAAAGCTATTAATAAGGGTAATTTCTAATTGCCCTCAAATAACTTTTCAGGCTAAAGTAGAAATAGTGTTTTATATAAGATACCCTCTTCTCTAGCAGAAAAAGTAATTAATGCAATTTCACCTTTACCATTCATTATTTAAAAAATACATCTCCCTCAAAAAAGAAACAGCATTGGCAAAAGAATGAACATAGATCAATCTTAGATTGTTAATTTCTTTACCAAGAACATACTTTTTGCATGAGCATCTATTGACCTCTATTTGCACTTTAAAATGACATCCAAAAAAAGCGTGCATTCCTAAACAAAAAGTCAGCCTACCTATTGATGCTTCTTGCATTCCTTTAACAAAAGGTCAGCCTTCCTATTGATGCTTCTTGTATTCCTTTAACAAAAGGTCAGCCTACCTATCCATGCTTCTTGCATTCCTTTAACAAAAGGTCAGCCTACCTATTGATGCTTCTTGCATTCCTTTAACAAAAGGTCAGCCTACCTATTGATGCTTCTTGCATTCCTTTAACAAAAGGTCAGCCTACCTATTGATGCTTCTTGCATTCCTAAACAAAAGGTCAGCCTACCTATTGATGCTTCTTGCATTCCTTTAACAAAAGGTCAGCCTACCTATTGATGCTTCTTGCATTCCTTTAACAAAAGGTCAGCCTACCTATCCATGCTTCTTGTATTCCTTTAACAAAAGGTCAGCCTACCTATCCATGCTTCTTGCATTCCTTTAACAAAAGGTCAGCCTACCTATTGATGCTTCTTGCATTCCTTTAACAAAAGGTCAGCCTACCTATCCATGCTTCTTGTATTCCTTTAACAAAAGGTCAGCCTACCTATCCATGCTTCTTGTATTCCTTTAACAAAAGGTCAGCCTACCTATCCATGCTTCTTGTATTCCTTTAACAAAAGGTCAGCCTACCTATCCATGCTTCTTGTATTCCTTTAACAAAAGGTCAGCCTACCTATCCATGCTTCTTGCATTCCTTTAACAAAAGGTCAGCCTACCTATTGATGCTTCTTGCATTCCTTTAACAAAAGGTCAGCCTACCTATTGATGCTTCTTGCATTCCTAAACAAAAGGTCAGCCTACCTATTGATGCTTCTTGCATTCCTTTAACAAAAGGTCAGCCTACCTATTGATGCTTCTTGCATTCCTTTAACAAAAGGTCAGCCTACCTATCCATGCTTCTTGTATTCCTTTAACAAAAGGTCAGCCTACCTATCCATGCTTCTTGTATTCCTTTAACAAAAGGTCAGCCTACCTATCCATGCTTCTTGCATTCCTTTAACAAAAGGTCAGCCTACCTATCCATGCTTCTTGTATTCCTTCATCTTTGCACCACAGTATTCATTCCAAGCCATTGACTGGTTACCCTGATAAACTTTGCAACAAGTGCTTAAGATAGAATATCCATAATCTGCCATTTTCAAGTTAATTCTTTCGTCTGAGTACTTCAGTTGTTCTATATGTATACATCAATCAGGGCTGGAACAGTTCGGTTAAATGCGAACAGTTCCAATCGCGACAGGGTATACCAAGAAGACCAAAGTATTCCAACAAGAGCATGAAGTTCAAAATGGCGTATAGTGGGTATTCTACCTTAATCAAAACAGACTACAGTGAACCCTCTTTTATCCGAACACGTCCGTTCCCAACAAAATGTCCGGTTTACCGAATAATCCTGACTAATGAAGCAGAGCATGTTCTTATTCACATTAAGACATAAACGGTCTGTATGAGCGGTGTATAGTTATAACCCTTTAGCAAACGCCAAATTGTCGACCGTCCCAAATTGAAAGAGTTTGCAGAAGACATCAAAACGTGATGAAATTCAAAGATAATCTTCTGATATGGCAGAAAACATTGTGGGAAAAGGAGAAATTGCTCGTCACGAGCAATTTCTCCTTTACCCACAATGTTTTCAAAAGTCGTCTGCAATAAACTGGTCCAATAATTCCGTTCCCTTACAATTTTGTTCGGATTGTGAGACATCCGGATAATCGGGGTCCGGATAAACGAGGGTTCACTGTTTTGCATTTTCTTACTTTATGTCAAATCTATGTGTATCAAATGGACGGTATTAATTCATATGTCAAATGACCCTAGTTAACATGTTTTCATGTTTCAATTAGGTCCATTGGTCCAAGAACATACCTCCCAGAAATATGGTAAATTAGCCGCTTGAGCCATCATAGCCAATTTGTCCACATCTCCCTTCATGACACTCTGTAGCACCTCAAAGAACTGCTGGGCATGTTTCTCTCCGCCAAAGTCATCCAACATCTACATGAAAAAAAAAATCCTTAAATAATGTTGTAGGGGTCTCAATTTACAGGTGGAGTTGGATGTGTAAGCGTGCCAGATAATGAATGAATGAATGGTGTTTCATGGTGCATCAACATCTTAGGTCATTTAGCGTGCATTATGATGATGTGGATAAATGTATATTGAATATTCAACATCTTAAAGCGTGCCAGATAGCTCAGTCGGTAGAGCATTTGCAAGGTTGTGCGGAGGTTGCAGGTTCAAGTTCCAGTCTGGCTGCATGTTTTATTTTCCTTATATTTCACAGCGAAAGAGTGACATCATCAACTTCCACATAATGACATCACAGTTAACTCTTTACCACCTGCAGACAACATTTCTTTTCTTGAAGCAGACGACTTTAGAAAAGTTTTGTAAACATGCAAAAAACCTTTCAGTTCTCCTCTTGTGATATGTATTGAATTTTCGACTTACCCAAATTGAAAGAGTTTGCAGATGACTTTTCAAAATGTGATGAAATTGAAAAATAAACCTTTGAAAGGGCAGAAAACATTGTCGGAAAAGGAAAAAATGCTTTTTAAGAGCATTTTCTCCTTTTTACCCCCAATTTTTTCCAGAGTCGCCTGCAACAAACTGGTCAAATGACATTATTGTTATGTAATGAGTTAAGCTTAAAAATTCAATACTTTGATGGTTCAACACAAGACCTGTGCAAATCCTTTTTATTCATGAAGCACTAGCTATAATATTGCAGTGAACCCTCAAATTCTTTCTTTGCCCTGAGGTATTTGGTTAATTTGTTTGTATGGTATTCAACACCCTGTCAACAATTTTTCAGTTATATTGTACACAGATTTCACAGATCTATCAGTGCTAGGCTAGGGCTCTGGAGTGATTTGCCAAAGGACACTTCCACAAAACCAGAGGTACCAGTGGGGCTCAAACTCTGAACCCCTGAGTTCTAAGTCTGCCACCTTAACCACTGGGCCACGCAGGTATTTGGTTAAAACTGGTGGTGAAATAAACTTTTATCACACAGACAACAAGCAAATATGTTCAATAAAACCCATAATCCTCTAGCTTGAATCTTTTTAGCTTGTAATCTGGGTGAATCGAATGTTCTCTCTTCTCTTATGTGAAAGTTAAGTCTGGTTTTTAAGTTCAATTAAGACCAGTCAAGTATCTTTTTTAAAAACCACACCAAACATGAAGTTTATTGAAGGGTTAAGTACACAACTCTCTTAGAGTTTATAACAGACTTACTGATTCAAGACTACTCAAAACCTCTGAGTGCTTGTTGGCATGGATTGAGCACACGGTTCTTTGTTTGTGGCACCAAAGCTTTAAACCTAGCGGGAGACTTTCTGTAAAAAAGAAAGAAAAATGTATAGAAAAACACAAATATCTTAACTAAAGACTTGTTACATAGACTCCATACACATATTCATAAGTTGAATATTTTTCTTAAACACTTTGTAAAACACTATTGGCATTATACACTGCAGCCTCATTATAACACGGTCGTCGGGAGCCATGATGCTAGATCCGCGTTAATAGTGGGGTTGACAAATATAACGCGGGGTCCCTTACGCGCTATATGCCAGACCATAACCACCTAAGAAACAATCAGATTCAAGAAGTAGTCTATTCATATTTCAAGATTGTGTTGAGTTACGGACTTATCATTGAATTTATTGTGAATAAAAGAAAAGCAAATAAAAATCATAATCAAAACTTACATGTTTAACTATATATTCCTTTTTATTTTTTTCATTACGATTCAAGTGAAGGATCATTTGATAGAGGCACGTGCAGTTTAAATACACACTACAGAAAAAGGAGGGTGGATTCAGTTAACCCATGTTCTATTTATAGATTTAAACTCCAAGTAAGGAGTGAGTAAATTTTATTGATAGTTCTCCCAGCATGTGAACCTAATGCTTTACCATTTAAACTAGGTGTGTGTATACATATGATGGAAACAAAGAAGTTAAAACTTCATGTGTTAGTGATATTTGTTTAAAAAGTGTGCATATGGTTGGACGCCCTAGGTTTGGGGAAAAGCATGGGTGCACGAGGGGATTTATGCATCTGTGTCCGATAAAAACCTGTAGTTGCTCTAAGTTTTGAGTCAATCAGGCATAAAACACTCCCCTGAATAAGCGTGTACAAACTAATGATATTATGTAATTTATCAACACTATGTACACATAGATTTAAATCTTCCCTCGGGTCACGGATTGTGTACGTATAAAGGCCACGCGCTTTGTTTAAAAGACCGTGACAAACAATGGGGATTACCCAGGGAGTTATTGATTTTCACGCCTTTGGAGTGCAATTTGTAGGTAGACTTTCTATTTAGAATGCCGACCGCGTCATTTTGCAGAAAGGGGGAGATTTAGGCTATTGTTTAAGCCCTAATGTGCTTGAAATTTTGGGAGCCATAGGAGACCCGCGTTATAATGAATATCGCGATATAACGGGTCGCGGTATAATGAGTCTGCAGTGTACTAGTATACTGGAGAGGAATTTTAAAACATTCCTGAAAAAGGAGAAAAATGTTTTTATCTGAGGAGGTAGATTCTTGTAATTCAGTATAGAGTGACAGTCGACAACAACACTTTGATAAAAATTAAATGGGAAATATGAAATCTTAAGTAAATACTATATTGGAGATGATTACACATGGTTAAGTAATATCCTCTTTAACAACTTATTTTTTCCTTAAATCAGGAAATTGGTATCAAAAAGTAATGCAGTCACTTCTTCATCTTGTGTTAACTTGTAAAAGGCAATTGTACTTAATTGGTAATCAGATTTTTTTTCTAAATTTGTTACTCCTTTAACCCTTATAGTGCTGAAAACGCCTTCATGCTTATGCTAACAGGTTAGGTCTAGCCGAGCCGCCAAGTAAATTGGCAGCTGGCCTGTGATCTAACCCATTGTCACTATGAGTATATTTCCTCATCAAAATTAAGCAGATATTTTAGGTTTTGGCAAGCAGATGACACAAAAAACTTTTTTTAGAAAATTACCAAGCATTCTAAGGGCAAACAAGGGCTAGCAGACATGGATGAATCAATATGCCTCCCACATTAGGCAAACATGAATGGTAAAAATCATTGTACCTCTGTTGAGGATTGAAGACAACACTGTCAACTCTTGTTCCAGCAATGTTTGTCTCCTGTGTAGATCAGTTGTTAACACAGCTTCGGCATGCAGCGCAGCAGCCAGACACGCCCAGTTTTCTATCTCTCCTAAACAATGATAAAAGGAAACATAGTTGTTAACACAGCTTCGGCATGCAGCGCAGCAGCCAGACACGCCCAGTTTTCTATCTCTCCTAAACAATGATAAAAGGAAACATAATTTCATTTTAAACTGAGTAAAATACTGCAAAAATTACCTACTCATACTCATGCATGAGAAAATCATGCCTCATAAATAACATGCCCAGTTTTCTTTCTCTTCTAAACAATTATGAAAGAAATATCACTTCAATTCAAAGTGAGTGGATTACTTCAAAATTAGCCATCAATATTGATGCATGAGAAAATTCTACCTCACAACAGGCACATGGGACAGGGTCTCCATGTGAGTAAAAGCTTAATGCGTTTTCTAACCATTAAGAAGATAACTACAAGTTTCTATTTGTCTACAGAAATGGTCCTCAGAAACAATTATGAAAAGCGAAGCAAAGACCTCATATGGGAGATATTGCTCATATGAAACAACTTCTTCTTTGTCTCGCGTAATTGTTTTGTAATGGCATGCTGTATTTATACAATAGGATAAGGATTTTTAACAATAAAACATTTTCACTTTCAAATTAATTAAGGAATGTGACAGAGGGAGAAATTGCTCATCCATTAGCAACAATGCTCCATTTAAGATTGTACAACAAGGGAACTAATAAAGGGACTTATCATTTTGATATTTTCTTCGTGGATTGCAGCATGTAGACTTATATAAGAGTTGCACTGCCCCATCATCATGCCTTGAGACAATTACCTATAGATCAATGGACATATTACCTGGATATAGGTAGACAGCTCTTTGAGCGGATAGAAGGGCATTATGATTGATGTCCTTCACACTGTGTAGACCTGCACTCAACTGACCGCCACACATCAGGCCATAGCACCTCTGTGGAAAATGACATAGGGTTTGTCTTTGAGTTTTTTGAAATACTTTGTGAGAGACCCTAATGTTCCCCATTTTAATAGCCCAACATTAGACTGCCCATGCGCATACCTTAGTCAGTCATGCCAAATGATCAAAAGGTAACAGTTTGCCATCAAAGCAGTGAGACACGCTACAGCTTTCATCACTTTTATCTAATGAAAACACAGGTGTTCAGCAACTTTAGAATATAGACCTAATGTGTCCCCTTTAAATAGACTTCAGCTGAAGAACTGGAAAAATCCCAAAACATTCTAACAAAAAGGAGAAAGTGCTTATCAGACATTCTCTTATCATCCTTAAAATGAGTACCAACAATGAAGAATTTAGATAAGTATTAATTATTCGTTAATTTGTATGGTGTTTAACAATGTAACAACAATTTTTCAGGATATAATATAACAGCTTTACTGGATCCACCATTACTAGGCTAAGGCTCTGAAAGAGGAGTATTAATGAAGAAAGCCTTCAACATGCCTACATTCTACTTCAAATTATTTCACTTTGGATGATAATCTTGTCGTTTGTCCAATCTTATGTTTCTCACCTGTTTACATGGTTCTTCCAGCAGATGAACTGTCTTTGTAGAGTTTGTGATGGCAATGCCCCGCTCAGGAAAGTATCTCGTAAGTATGGTGGACAGTAAGTACCATAATTTGTGGTCACCCGGACTCATCATCAACTGCTTCTGTATCCGTCTGAGGCCTTCAATCACATTATCCTGGCAAAGGTCAATGTCAAATAGATCAATAAAGGTCATATTGGTTGGGTTGGTTAATCAGGGCTTTTTTCCTTAAATTGGGAAGAAGCCTATTTTTCTGAGGCAGCTGTTACAATTTAGTACTTTATATAAATAGCATGAACTGTGTTCATTCACGGAATTCAATGTATGTTGAATATTAACCTATGAAAACTTACCAATAGAGAAATATTTAATCAGTCTTTGTGACTGGTACAAAATTAATAGCAACAGAAAAATTCAATTATGAAACAATATCAACTTCCCTGTGATTGGAAAAATCATTGAAACAAAAGCAACCAAAGCAAAATTGCACATTATGAGTAATTTCCTCATTTGTGACAATAGTTTGTTGAGAAGTCTGAAACAAGAGTATTAAAGCCTTTAATGATAGGCCTGCTATTCTTGATGCACAGGTTTTCCGGCAATGATCTTCATCAATAAGACGCATAACATTTGTCTTCTAATTGTGTTAGAATTGAACATAACCATAAAACAGAATCAACATAAAACGTCAAGGTTTTTAACACCTCTTCATAATAATTAATAATTAATGCAAGGTGAACATAAATCTTATGGACGTATGACAATGTTGTAGTTGTAGTGAGATGAAACATACCTGTAAATGATCCAAGAGTACACCAAACAGTGACACATCTTCTCTGTGTATATTGGCTATAGTCTCATCTAGTTTGTAAAGCTCCTGTAAAGCTGCCATGGCGAGGGTTGCGTCAGATTGCTTCAGTCCTAGAGCACACAGTGCCTTCAAACCATTGGCAGAAGGCCGACTCATTTGAGCGCTATTAATTTAAATCATAAAAACCTCAAATTACATACACAGGAGGTGTTTGTTTGGAAAATCTTTCTTGTGGGACTTGTTCCGAAATGGTCGTTTTGTAAGCCACAAGCGAGATAAATTAATGGTAACAGATTTATATTTGCTAAGTGCCTAGCATAGTGATAGAAGTTGGGAGATACTTGGTATATTCAGTGAAAAGTGTATCATAAGCCAAACAGGCAGGCCATTTCACTAGGGATGACAATATAATAAACAAAACATTTACCTTTTACAGAAATTTAAGATGGAATCAATTGCTAAATAATGTTTTTAGATATTCTCTTTTCTTGTAAGTAAATCATTGTTTGAAAAGGAAGAATTACTCATAAAAGCATTTCTCCCTTTCAAAACAACACATTTAACCCTTATAGAGCTGAAACCCACTTCATGCTTATACAAACAGATTAGTTCAAGGCTGGCCTGTGATAAAACCTGTTTGCTACTCTGCATATCTTTCCTCATTAAAATAAGGCAGATATATAAGGTTCTGGAAAGCAGATGACACAAAAATCTATTTTAAGAAAATTACCCAGCATTCTAAGGGTGAAGAACACAAATCTCTAAAGCTTCCATGACCCCGTGGTTAGAGTATCGAACTACATGGCCTATCTCCAAGTGGGTCCCTGTGCCAGTACAGTGAACCCTCGTTTAACCGGACCCCGATTATCCGGATGTCTCGCAATCCGAACGAAATTGTAAGGGAACGGAATTATTGGACCAGTTTGTTGCAGACGACTTTTGAAAACATTGTGGGTAAAGGAGAAATTGCTCGTGACGAGCAATTTCTCCTTTTCCCACAATGTTTTCTGCCATATCAGAAGATTATCTTTGAATTCCATTACGTTTCGATATGTCTTCTGCAAACTCTTTCAATTTGGGACGGTCGACAATTTGGCGTTTGCTAAAGGGTTATAACTATACACCGCTCATACAGACCGTTTATGTCTTAATGTGAATAAGAACATGCTCTGCTTCATTAGTCCGGATTATTCGGTAAACCGGACATTTTGTTGGGAACGGACATGTTCGGATAAACGAGGGTTCACTGTATTTAGATTTGTGTGAAAGGTAGTCTCCTGGCTGCTTAACCCTTTACCAAACGCTAGATCCTCGACTGTTGTAAATTGAATGAGTTTGCAGACGACATTTCAAAATGTGATGAAATTGGAAAAATTATCTTTTGATAGGGTAGAAAACATGGTGGGAAAGGATAAATTGCTTGTTACGTTGTTATTGTTTGGTAATGGGTTAAAGGAATGCTAATGGTTCTATCCATCGTGATCAGTCCTCATAAGTTAGAGGTCTACCTCCATCCATGATGAGACAAGTATTGTAATATAACTTAAAATTGCTATTGTGATGAAAAAATCAAACAAAAAATAAACACAATAAAATTCTCTGGCTTACCTCTCAAAAAGCTTTGTCTTTGCACTGTCCATGTTTCCAAACTTGTATATAACCATGGCAACGGCAGCAAGTACATGTGACCTGTCACCCTCGGATGGGGCCAATTCAGCGGCTTTATTGTAGGCTGTTTGGAATAATTATGTATGTTAATCAATGTTTCAGAGTAAGTCCAACACGATTTCTGGATTCTGCTTTGGCTAGGGAAATGAAAGTTTTATAAAGCTTGAAAACCAATAGAGTTATAATTCAACTGGATATTCACCAAAACAGAAATTACATAACTCCAATTTCCATTTCATTTATTGTTTTTCAGTCTTTTAAACAAAAGCATGTTCTTATCAAAGCAAGTAGATTCGGGACTAAAATAAAAGTGGATAAGGAAGTTAATAGTTGATGTGTTTTCACTGGGAATGGACTGTTCATTAATAATTCATTTCTATACAATTGTCAGCTGAAGACACTTTGAACTAATATCTCTTAATGAGTTTAATTTAGGGTAATGAATTTTAACCTTTTTTTAAACAACTTTAACCTTGTTTTAACACACACACATTAATATGTCCTTTGAGAAAACGAAATTTGATTGGGAATCATTCATATGAATTTTTTTTTTCTAATCATGACCAAATTTTCATTTGACCAAGTGCTTCCAATACTACCACCATGCCGTGTTAAACTTCAGCATTATCATTATTTTGTATGCTTTTTTCAATGTACAGCGCAAATTCATTTAACTTAACTATAATGTTCTTGACTACAAACTTCTTGGCAAAGGAAACGAATTAGAAGTATCTTGTAAATCACCTTGGAAACTCTGCTCCAACTTTCCGGACTTGTAAAATGCGAGGGCACTCTGACACACATCCACAAAACTCTCCATGTTATCCATAGACTCGTAGATTTGGCATGACCCTTCGTAATCGCCACATGCACTGAAGCGTTATGTTTAAAGACAAGTAGATCTGCGGCCACAGGTAATTCAAATCTTTACTTATATATAAACATCTAGATTTTCAATGAATATATAAACCCATAACATTATATGTGGTTGTATGATCAGTCCAAATTAAATGCAACAGCAGATGAAAATCATTTTGTATTTTCGAAATGATTTATGAAATTACTGTGACAAATGGAAGCACTGCTTGTATTTCCTTGTTCAATTGGGGTTTAGGGCAGTGTCAACATTATTTCAGTTATCTTAGGGCTTTTCTGGATTCATCAGCACCATGTATGGCTCTGCAGTGTCTTGCCCAAGGACACTCCCACAAAAAAAATAACAGTGCCGCTGAAGGGGATTGAACATAGGAATCTCATTTTACAAGACTTAATGCTTAGTCTTGTAATGCTTAACAATGGGCAGCGCAGGACCCTCAATCCTGCTTGCAATAAGACATTAATCGTATTGTCACAATTGTTTATGGGAAGTCTGATTATGATGTGATAAATCATAGTCAATATGTGCACGCCTGGGATTCAAGTGACCAATGTTTACGATCCTATATCTGAACAAGAAGGCTGCGCCATAGAAATCACAGTTGACAGGAGCAAATGACCTAAAAACTTAGCCAACTGCCATTTCTCTGCACCGTGTCACACACCTTTATAAAGCTTGGATTATCATATAACACCAGGGTACCGTTTTACTAAACAGTTTACGCTTAAGATTTACGTAAGTCTAAAACAACAATTCCGCTTTTATCCATATTGGACAAAGCAATATTGCAAAGTAACACATCATTGGAATCGTCTCTCCGACGTGTCACATTACAATATTGTTCTTTCATTGAAGATACTATCCATGTTTATCAATTATGACTTACGCAAATATTTTCCGTAACTTGTTTAGTAAAACGGACCCCAGAACTGCAAATTTTATGGGTCAACTCATGCAGAGTACACAATGTGGATATCATTGGCAAAAGTAGGTGAAAAAAGTAAAAATACTTGTTCCGTCATGGGCACGGACATCTAGTTTGGATAATATATCGTAAACATTGGTCATGTGATTCCCCTGCCTGATGTAGGAATGGCTTTGAAATAAGTTAAGTATAGTCATATTTAATAATGCCTACGTGAAGTGTGAAATACCGATATCTTACCATAACACTCGAGCATAGTTACAGGTCACTTCTTTCAGCATATCCCCATCACTGCCAGAAAGTAACTCTATTGCACTGAAAATAAAGGTTAAAGAAAAATTCATATTGAGAAATTTATGAGAAACCTTGCCTTATATTGAGAGAAGCATACTTTTGGCGATTGCAGCAGAGATGACGTTCTCTAATGCAAGAGAAAAACCGTTCCCTTGTAATTGATGAAGAAGATTGTTTACTTCATAAGCCTACTTTTCATGACAATATAAAGGAAAAGTAGAAGAGTACTTAACTGTCAGTCAAGCCACACAGTATCTAATAGGTTTCAGATTTGAAAAGGTTTTGAATTACAAAGGGACTGGGAGAAGTCGGTTAACACTGTTTTCAGATGACAGACCTATTGTGCAAATTCACACTAAGGTTTTCAGGAAGTTTAACCCTATACCAAAAATTAAATTTCCGACTGTCCGAAATTGAAAGAGTTTGCAGACAACATTTCAAAATGTGATGAAATTGAAAAATAATCTTCTGATAGGGCAGAAAACATTGTGGGAAAAGGAAGAATTGCTCATTACAAGCAATTTCTCCTTTTCCCACAGTGTTTTCAAGAATCATCTGCTACAAAGTGGTTAAATTTCGTTATTGTTTGGTAACAGGTTAAACCACACATAGATGGGCCAAGCGACACCAAAGACTTCTAAAACTTTGTTACATGTATATACATCAATTAAGTTGCTTATTTCATTCCATGTGAGATATTTCAAAATAAACCTTGTTAGCTTTTTAGAAAATAAAAAAAACGAAAGAATTCAGCTTCAAACATGTGCTCAGAGGTAATAAAATACAAACCTATATTATGTATAGTAAATAGTTAGCTTCACAACTCCCATTTCCTACCACCTACATATACAACATGTAACTGCACCTACCATTTAAACTGCACAGCCGCTGTTTTAAACAGTTTCTGTTTCTCTAGTAGGAGTCCATACATGTTGTAGGCAACAGGATTGGTTTTAACACAGTCTGTAAAATAATGAGCACAATACAGAATTGATTTTAACACATTCTGTAAAATAATGAGCACAATACAGGATTGGTTTTAACACGGTCTGTAAAATAATGAGCACAATACAGGATTGGTTTTAACACATTCTGTAAAATAATGAGCACAATACAGGATTGGTTTTAACACGGTCTGTAAAATAATGAGCACAATACAGGATTGGTTTTAACACGGTCTGTAAAATAACGAGCACAATACAGAATTGGTTTTAACATGGTCTAGAAAATAATGAGGAAAGTACAGGATTGGTTTTAAAAGGATTTACTACAGTCTTCCAGGTAATCCTCTGTATGCACATCTCTAATAATTGATATTATACTCATATATATTTCCACAAGACTTTCTTGTGAGAGATAGTGCATGAATTGTTGCAGAAATTGCAGCATTCTAGTTTAGAGTATATTTGAAAAAGTAGAATTTTTGTTTATCTGTAAATTTAACATTGTTAGAATCTAGCTCTAGTTCTAATCATTGTTTGCCTTTACCCCAACCCCAATTGACCTACCAGTGTATCTAGCGAGAGCATCAATTGACGCAGGTACGGCGGCCATCTGTTCTATAGCATACTGGTAGATGTAGGACTCGTGGGTGTCTCTACTCTGTAACATGGTACACACCCAGTGACTGTAACCAAGGGCACCTTCCAGCTGTAATTATACATAACACAGTTTTCAACAATTTTCTGGTTAAATTGTGGCACCAGTTGACAAAATTAAGCCTTTTCTTCTCTTTATTGACATGATTTTCCATTCCAGTCTTTAAAGTTTCTCTGCACCCCAGAGCAAAATAGATGGAAGCCATTACATTTTTACAAAATGGGTTTAATGCAATCTTTGCAGAATCCATCACTTCTAGGCTCTGAAATGTCTTGCCGAAGGAAACTTCCATGAAACCAGAGGTACCATGAATGTGCTTCTTAGTAATAATAATGAAGTGATTTTATAACTAAACTACACATGAAATGTGTATCAATAACTGATTTAAATTGCTTAGAATCCTATCATTATGGAGGGTAGCTTAAAAACTTCACTGCTATTTGATTCTGGCCTTTTCCATAGACACCAAATAGTGCATACACATAATCATTTAAACACACCTGTAGCATAACCTTAAAGAAACCAATGTCATGAAAGCAAAAATTGCTTGTGAAAAGCAATTTCTCCTTTAGTCACAATGGTTTCGAACCCACTTTCTAAAGAATGCCTAACATTGCCTACTTGATAATTATATTCTGCTTTGATTTTTAACCTGCAGCAGTCACCCAAATCCAAACTTGTACAAACTTACATGATTTCCATGGTCAGTTGTATGTGTAACTTACATGATTTCCAAGGTCAGTTGTATGTGTAACTTACATGGTTTCCTAGATCAGTTGTATGTGTAACCTACATGGTTCCCTAAATCAGTTGTATGTGTAATTTACAAAGTTTCCTAAATCAGTTGTATGTGTAATTTACAAAGTTTCCTAAATCAGTTGTATGTGTAATTTACAAAGTTTCCTAGATCAGTTGTATGTGTAACTTACATGGTTTCCTAGATCAGTTGTATGTGTAACTTACATGGTTTCCAAGGTCAGTTGTATGCCTAAACAGGTCCATAGCATCCTCATGGCCGACAATTTCTGCGATGATGGCCTGACCAATCCAGCAGGACACGTATGATGGCTCCAATCTCTGTGCAATCTTAAAAGCTTCATGGGCCAGCTGAAAAAGTAAATGAGAAGGCAAAATGTAGGGTTATAGAAAGCTACTTACATTTCCCCTAGTCACAGAAGGCCATGAAAGAGATTTAGTTTAAGCTTGACATATTTAAATACAACAGAATTTTCTTAACCCTTTGAATGCTTGAAAATTTTCTAAAAATAGATTTTTGTGTCATCTGCTTTCAAAAATCTTAAATATAGCTAATTTTGATGACAGATAATCAGAGTAGCAAACAGGTTAGATCATAGACCAGCCGCCCATTTACTTGGCGGCTGGGCTGGATCTAACCTCAGAGCATAAGCATAAAGTCGGTTCCAGCACTATAAGGGTTAACGCTTCTTTTCTTATCTTCTGACTTGATCAAGTGATCGTATGATTCAATAAACAGATTATTAGAGGAACATACAGCAACTTAAAGAAAGTAAATAAAGTCAGTGATACATGTTTAGTTTGAACCTATTAATTTCACATCGATTGTAAAACAAGTTCTTACAACTTAGATTAATCACTCTCCATCCTGCTTCCTAGATACATAACTAGTACTCGCGCGGAATGTGGATTAATGAAAGGTTGCAAGGCAGATCCCACTTCTCACATGGTTCAAACACACGACCTTCGTGTCCAGAAAAGGAGGCTCTGACCCTGGAACACTGTCCTCCCCAATCCAGCAATACCTCAGTTGAAATGTCCATAAAGTTGTAAGTTCTGACCTAAAACATCATTAATAATACAGTACAGTATTTCTAAAAAAAAGAAAGATTATTGGAAAGGAAATGTAAGATATCTTTATTCATTCTTCTTTTTATTTTACAAAACAATGTCATGAACTCACCTTCACATTTTCATGCTTTAAATACAGAGAAGCCAAATTGGTCCAAGCAACCGCATTCTGAAATAAGAACAAATACATTCAACAATAAGTAGTTTATCAAGTGTATTTATCATTCATAAATAGGTTTGAAAAAAACTTCTTTCAAGTAATGTCAGCAAATGCACAAATGCATAGATAGATGATTTAAATTAAACAGCAACTCATTTTTCTTGATTTATCAAATATGCAGCGAAAAACCTAAAAATAATAAAAAAAAAATTAATGAAGAAAATTAATGAAGTGTGACAAGAGCAAGCAATTGTTCCTTTTGTCGCCTTGGTTTCCCATTCATTTCACAACTGATGTTCCATTCGTTTTCCATCTAATGATGTTTCAAATTTAGACTAGAAACTAAATTTCCAATTCCTTTATTTTGTTTGTTTCATGACAAAAAAAATCAAGTCATTTGCAGATAACTTTGGAATAAAGGGTCTGTTTTTTTGTAAAAGGTCAAGTTTTTTTTTTAGATTTACAGATGTACAAGAGTAAGATGGAGTAACCTTTTCTTTCATATTGCTATATTGATGCCCATGTAGAAGAAGAATCAAATGTGACATAAGAAAAATATCTCACAAAGACCTATTTCATCTCTGGTCATAATGGTTTCTTCACAATATCTCAAAGCAAAGTTATTTTGTGTTGTATTATGATTTTTATCTATTCCTGTACTTCAAATCAAGGGATAATCTGGTAAAATATCAAGGACATGTCTCATTATGACCAATCCGGGATTTCTTCTTTTGTCACAATGTTTTTTTTACAATGTCACAAAGAAAAGATAATTGTTTCATTATATATGACTGTCTTATGTAATTGCTTTCAATTCAGAGCAGGCATACATTCAACACAAATGAAAAGACTTACTCTCTATAATTTGATACATACATTGTGTTCTGCTTGTATGGACTTAATAAAACAGTGTTGTGCCAGCCCTGGTCGGTAGTAGCCTGTAAAAAGGAAAAAAAAACATTACCAAATGCTTTGGCTTAACCCATTACCAAACAATAACGATATTTTACCTGTTATTTGTAGACGACTCGGATAAACATTGTGGGAAAAGGAGAAATTGCTCTTATCGAGCAATTTCTCCTTTACCCACAGTGTTTTCTGCCTTATTGGAAGATTAATTTTTAATTTCATCACATTTTGAAATATCGTCTGCAAACTCTTTCTATTTGGGACAGTCAAAAAATTTGGGGTTTGGTAAAGGGTTAAATAAAATGTTTAATGCTGTCTGTGTCAACAAATCTTCATTAAGTTACGGATTCCTGGATTCACCAGTACTGAGTTAGGGCTCTGAAGTGCCTTACCAATGAAACCTTCCATCAAACCATAGCTACTGGTTGGGCTTGAACCAGAGACCCCCTGAATTCTAAAAACCGCCATGATAACCACTTAGGCACGCAGGACACCTATTACTATTCATAATTAAAACAAGCAGTTGATTATCATCGAATAATGTCTATAAACCAAAATTAAAAAAGGAGAATTAATACTTTCTTCTTTTGTCACATTGTTTTAAACAAGTAAATATGGGAATAAGGACAGAAGATCTGCATTTCTTATGACAAAAGGAAATATTGTTAGTAGTAAGCAATTTTCAAAAAGAATTCTATTTTGCATAATTATAGTCCAGGCCAACATTTTACCAAACATATAATGCCAAGAATGAGCATAAGTTCCTAACAACATTCCCACTTATCTTAATATTGAGAAAAGCTATATAGCAATGCAACACTTCATTTGAGTCATCTCTCCGAGACTCAGAAAATGACATGTCACATGCCAACATTGAACCTTTGTTTAACCCATTACCAAACAATAACAACATTTAACCACTTTGTTGCAGACAACTCTGGAAAACATTGTAGGAAAAGGAATCATTGCTCATAACGAGCAATTTTTCCTTATCCCACAATTTTTCCTACTCTATCAGAAGATGACTTTCCAATTTCGTCACATTTTGAAATGTCGTCCGAAACTCTTTCAATTTGGGACAGTTAAAAATATGGTGTTTAGTAAAGGGTTAAGATAATGTCCATGTGTATAACAGTTTTGACCTACCAAAAGATTTTCTGTATGTCATTTGATAAAATGATACCCAGTAAGGCTTTGACTACTAATTAGGAAAAGACAAATACAAAATATGAATGATCTTGAATGTTTTTTTTGCATATATTCACATAATTCCCAGAAGTGTTCAAATGATTAATAAAAACATAGATAATAAGGAATCATTATCAACCATGCATAGCTGTAAAGTTATCTTAGTTTGTTTTTTTTGTATGGTATGTAACACAGTGTCAACAATTTTTCAGTTATGTTAAGCCTTTCCTGGATCCACAAGTACTAGGCTAGGGCTCTGAAGTGACTTGCCAAAGGACTATCCCATGAAACCAGTGATGTCGATGTGGCTCGAACCCTGGACACCCAAGTTCTAAATCCCACACCTTAACCACTGCGCTACACAGAACCCCCTGTAAAGCAAAAAAACACCACAAACATAACAAATCTACCTTCAGAGGCAGCAATAAATCCCAGGGCCGTCCAATGTCTGTGATTAGCTGGTTCCAGCTCTATGGCTTTTTTAAGGGCTTGGACAGCTTTCTCTATAAGCTGGGAACCTGTCTCACCAGTACTGCATTTTGATTGGTGGAAATAGCTCATGCCAAGGTCATGCCAAAGAGAGGAGCATTCTGGGAGGATTTTCACAGCCCGGATGTAGCATCTAAAGAGATAAAAATGTTAGATAAGCTTAACTTGTATTTGTCAAGATGTGTAGTTTTAATGAGTAAGGATTGACTTGTGCTTGACACAAGTTTAATCTAGTTATTTCAGTTATGTTGTGGTGCCTGACTTGTAATGATTGAGAAGAATGCCAAACTACACTGTCTATAAAGGCTGGACAAGCCAGGTAGAAATACAACAATTCCGAGTGTCAATCAGGCCTTTCGTGAAAATCAAAATCTGATTTTGAATTATTTGTCCGTAAATGCCAAATCTTATTCTGCAATTTGATGTATTATGATTATAATGGAAATTCAGTGTTCATTAAGGCTTTTGGACAAGTGGGCAATATGGACACATGATTTTGCCATCCCTCAGTAATTGGAATAGAAAGAATGGCCAGTTCTATGTGAAACAAAGGGATGTTTTAAGTTGGATCTAATGGAGGTAATGAAATAACTGATTGGTATAACTGTATGGGTATAGGACAATTCCCCACTTGAATATTTGAAAATGGTGTATATCCACAAATTAAACAAACCAATTTCTATTGAAACACAATTTGTGCGTTATGACTTTTTATGTTTTTCACTCTCATCCCTTAATTCCACTCTGTGAACTTTTTTTTTATCTTTTCTAATTTTGATTGCTGATTCTCGATCAATCAGTAACAGTAGTACCTTTATAAGTCTAAATGGACAAGCTAAGAGTTTATTAACTGGCCTTCATATATTGAGAGTAAAAATATTCCGCTATTTTATGCTTTCCAAATAAAATAAAAATATAAATTCTTACCTCCCTCCAAATTGAAGAGTTTCGAGCTTATCCATACAAGTCTTATCTGATTTCTCAAACCTGGAATACAAAAAAAGGCATCAAATAACTCTTGAAAAACCCAAATATTTCTTACATCCAGTTTGAAGAAGGGTTTCAGATGATACATGTATCGAAAAAATAACAAAAATAAATGACAATGCAAATATGAAAATCCCTGTTTTGCAATTTTTTTTTATATAAGTGTTACATTACATCAACAAAATTTCAGTTATGTAGCGATGCCCGACTTTTAATGATGGAGGAAGACCCCATACTCAACTGCCCATAAGGGCTGGTCAAGGCGGGTAGAACCATCGGCATTCCGTAAGTCAGTCAGGAGACTGCCTCTCATGAAAATCCATATCCCTCTCAGAATTTGAACCCACGCGGAGAGGGGCCATGTGATTTCAAGTTCTGTACTCTAACTGTTTTGCAATAACACTTTTTAAGTCAACAATATTTGAGAATTGTATAGTACATCAAATTTTAAGCAACCTCTCTTTTCTAAATATATATTCATATTTCAGTAGAAAGGAATTGTTTATACAAGGTAAACAGCGACCAACCAAACACCATATACCACTACATAACCCCCCACACAATTATAATTTGTCTCCAATTTCCTGGGAACAGCCTGCATTTGTGGAACAAATCTGGAGTGTGGAACAAATCTGGAGTATTTATCACTGTAGCTATTGTGGGTCATTTACGTTGGGCGCCAATGTAACAAAGATAAAAAATCATGCAGCCAGACCCAAACTCGAACCTAGGTTCTCTGCAAACTGTGCAAACCCTCTATTGACTGGGCTATCCAAACCACTTACATATTTAACTCTACCTTGTAAATTCTATCCCCTACAACATATTTATGTTAACTTTATAACAATCCTTTTATATTTTATAAGAAATTGTTACTTACAAAGAATTGCTAATGATTTCATGTCTAGTATTGATAAAAAAACAACAAGTTCTGTTAAGAAGGAAATAGTTCAAATGGCAGAAAGCCATCGTCTCATATGGGATTTTGTTACTTGTATAAATTGAAAACAACAGCAGACAAAAAACATGCAATATGAGCGATAATATTTCCCTTATGAAATCAGGTAAAAACTGTTATGATAAAAGAAAAACTGCCCATCTTGAGCAGTTTCGCTTTTGTCATATTTGTTCCTTACGATTTCAACTTCATGCACAAAAACCCCCCAAGGTAAATAAGGAGGAAAGTACATGCATCATTAAAAAGAAAAAGTCAATGAATTACCTGAAATCTTTCACTGGCAGAACATGTAGTATAGTGCAGGAATCACCTGCTAGTTTCCATAGACACGACAAATCAGGCCTCATGGAGGCAGCCCTGTAAAAAAGAAGAAGAATAACCCTTTACCAAACGCCAAGTTTTCGACTGTCCCAAATTGATAGAGTTTGCAGACGACATTTCAAAATGTGATGATATGAAAAATAATTGAAATAATCTGCTGATAGGGGCAGAAAACATTGTGGGAAAAGGGGAAATTGCTCGTCACGAGCAATTTCTCCTATTCCCATAATGTTTTCCAGAGTCGTCTGCAACAAACTGGCCAATGTTGTTATTGTTTGGTAATGGGATAAGTAGTTCTTATCTTTAACCCATGCCTTCATATGGGAATTTGTGATAGCTTTAAATTGAAACTAACAGCAGACAACGAAAAAAGCAAACAAAATGACATAACAATAAATTTTTCAAAGGGAGTCCATTGTTTTTCATACTATTGCAGCAATTCCTCCTTTTGACAAAACGTTTTCCGGAGTCGTCTGCAACAAACTTGTCAAATGTCCTTATTGTTTGGTATTTGGTTAAAGCAATTTAAACTGTACCAGTTTGTCTTGAGTTTCTGTAGTTTTTCATTGGCTTAACCATTATGCATTTTCATTGCTATGTGACCTGTTGATGGAGCAGTTGTTTCCTATTTAACTTGTCTGCATCAGGTGAATTTGAATCCATAGAAATGATGGAGATAGTAAATGGAGACCTTCAAGTGTATTGAAACACCAGCTTATATATTCATAACCACTTGGTTGCCAGCAAATAAAGGTAAATTTTGCCTTACAAAATAAATGCTTAAGTTATACAACCATTTTGGAAAAAATTGAATAAGAAAACGATAAAAGAAACTTTTAATACATCTATTTGAAAAGGCAAAGATGCACAATCAATATGAGCCTGATGTAAACCTCAATAAAACGTTGAGAGCTGCTTCACATTTTGAATTTTGAAATTGAATAAAAAAGACGACATATGATAAACTTTTTGATGAATATCTATTTGAAAATGTTAAAGATGCACAATCAACATGAATGTGATGTATACCTCAACAAAACACTGAGAGCTGCTTCACATTTCTCCATGGCCCTGCCATGTAAGAACTTGGTCAGATACGACCGTGCAATAAAAATATACGTCTCCCCCAGTCCTGCAAAGACAAGTTTTGATATTTGACAACACTATTCAATTTTCAAGTCTTTATACGGTGTACATTTGTAATTAGTACAAATTGAACTTCTGTGAAATAAATCATGTTGACTTAAAGCTTGAATAGCACTCATTTACGCTTTAAATAACTCTTTAAAAGGAAATCTAAAGTATCCTAATGGTAATTGTCAATTTGTCAACTTACACAATTTTACTGTAAATGAGGGATATTCATGCTTTAACAGTCATATCCTTTCACAATGAATAAATCATATTTCCCAGTTTTGCTTTTATTTTTGGGCGACATTCAGATTTCAACCAACCAATGTGACAAGATATGTTGTAGTTCTTGTATTGTACAACAAAATTTATTCTTTCATTTCATTATTTTCTTCTGTTTCTACGGTTTCTAATCGTTTCTACTACCTAGTTTTCAGTTCTTTCAAAGCGCTTTCTGCTGTTACTTTGGATCAGTCTGTAACACCATAGTATGAGTAAATGGGCATTTACGAAACTAACCTTTGAGTGCAGGGACATAGTTTGGTGATAATTCCAGGATGTGTTTGTATTCCTCTACGGCCTCTGTGTACATGGCAAGCTCCTGCTTTATAGATGCCATCCTGTACAATAAACAGAATATTGTATCAATCTATTCATATTCTAATGCTGCAACTGCTTCAGAAGTCTTAAGAAACCATTGTGACAAATATTGTGACAAATGAATAAACTTCATGTAAGGAATATAATGAGCAATTTATCCTTTTGGCACAATTGTTTCTACCCAAAATCATAAAGAAAAAGTGCTTGTTTTGTGTTGTTTTTTGTAAGTTATTCAATTAATCAAAAGATAAACAGACCCCCCCCCCCCCCCCCCCCCCCCCCAACATAAATGATCAGTAAATGTCATGACAAGTAGAATTTCCTCAGGATGAACCAATTCTACTTTCATCATGATGCTTTCAAATGTCATCTTTTGCAGAGTTTTTTTTTACAATCAACTATTCAAGAAGACGCATTTAAACATTTATAATGGAAAGGAATCAAAGGAACAGTCCAACAAATGAGGCATATGATATAGTTTTAATACCTCCTATGTTGAAAATGCCCCCAACAAATAAAGAATAAGATACAATGTATATGTGGATGGTTGTCTCTATGGCAAGAGTTTACTAGACATTTCAATGATATTCTGCTTTATTAAGCTACAGAGATGAACCACTACTTGGGATTTAAAAAAGTTTAATGTTTTTTCAGAAAGCTCTAGCAAACAACCCAATTGTAAGATTTTGCTATAGTAAGAGTTTGCAGACAACATTTCAAAATGTTATGAAATTGGAAAGTAATCTACGGATAGAGTAGAAAATATTGTGGGAAAAGGAAAAATTGCTTGTTATAAGCAATTTATCTTCTTCCAACAGTGTTTTCTAGAGTCGTCTGCAACAAAGTGGTATAATGTCGTTATTGTTTGGTAATGGGTTAAACACTGCAATGAAAACATGACTCACTGAAATAAGCAGTACATCGAGTCAGGGTTCAGCTCCGAAGCTTTGTTAAAGGCTTTCAGAGCAGCTGTGTAACTCCCTCTAGCGTAGTAAGCCTCTCCAAGACATTCCCACACATGCCTGAAAGGAGAAAATATTCAGATCTATTAATTCATATGGGTTATGTATTGCGTCAACATTATTTTAGTTATGTTACAATGCCCTTCTCTAAATGATGGAGAAAGAGCTCAGACTCAGACTGTGCTTTTAGGCTTGTCAAGCCGGGTAGAACCATCAGCATTCCGTAAGTCAGGCGGGAAAACGCGGTCACAGGGATTTAAACCCACTCAGAGAGGGGCCATGTTTGTTTCTTTGTTTATATGGGGTTTTACATCACATCAACATTATTTCAATCATGTTGTGATGCCCAAATCTTAATGATGGAGAAGACCCATACTCAACAGCCAATAAGACAAATCCACATTCCGCAAGTCAGTCCGGAGATTATCTCTCACAAAGATGGGCCATCTGATTGAGCTCTGGAACCCAATGTCACAAGTTCTACACCTTAATAACTTTGCCAGAAAGGACCCTAAACCATTACCAAACCCTAAATTTTCAACTGTCCAAAATCAAAAGAAATTGCAGACGACATTTCAAAATGTGATGAAATTGAAAAGTAACCTTCTGATCTAACAAACATTGTGGGAAAAGGAGAAACTGCTCCTTATACGCAATTTCTCCTTTTCCCACAATGTTTTTCAAAGTCGTCTGCAATAAACTGGTAAAATGTCGTTATTGTTTGGTAATGGATTAAAGTATAGACAGATTTCTCTGAATAAAGACCTACGTGTCAGATGGGTCCGCCCTCAACGCTGCCTGTAGAGAAGCTATGGCTATAGATGGGTCCTCATGCTTTATCTGGTACAGCCCCAGTCTTAACCACGCCCATTTGGCACTGAAAAGTAAGCAAAATAACTAAGTCAAATTTCTCCTTTAAGCGCAACAATTTCAACCTCTTTTGTCATCAGATAGCATTTTTATCACCAGATTACCTTGTCAGTTGAATATGAAAAGAATTTTGGTCAGTCGAAAATATGTCATTTTCCCAAGGTCCGTGTATGGGTGATATGAGCAAAAATAACAAAGTTTGTTTGTTCCATTTTTTCCATCTTGTCAATACAACTCATATGGCAGTACAGTCAAACTTGTGTTAAGAGGCCAGCCTATGGGACTGAGTAAATTGGCTGTTTAAGACAGGTTGGCTGCTTAACACAAATTGAATTACACTATAAATCTAACAATGGGACTTTCTGTAGTGGCTGTTCAAGGCAGGTTGGCTGCTTAAAAGGGTGGCTGCTTAACGCAAGTTAGACTGTACCTTACTTGTTATAAATTGTAAATAAACTAAACCATGCAGCCTTTTCCTTAACTTGAAACAACCCCAGTCATATCCACAGCCAATTGGCACTGAAAAGTTTTTCATTTGTTTGTTGTTGATTTTTCATTAAAAGTGTCAACAACATTTCACTTTATTTCAGTAATTTCAATGGTAAACACAGAAGAACCATCAGTATTCCCTATCAGAGAGAGGATAATTAAGGAGGTTTATTTTTAATGGTGTTAAATGACCTGCCAACAATTTTTCAGTTATGTAACAGCTTTCCAGGATCCACCAGTACTAGGCTAGGGCTGTTAAGTGTCTCACCTAAGAACACTCCCACAAAACCAGAGGGGTTGGTGGAGCTTGAACCCAGGACCCACCAACTTCTAAGTCCGCCACCTTAACCACTGGGCCATGCCAGTGGTTCTACCCTCCTCTTCCAGCACTTATTGGCAGTTAAGTACATGTATGGGAGTCTTTCTCTTTATAAAAAGAACCTGACATTGCAATTCAACAGAAATACTGTTGACTCTATGTATAGCTCTAACTAACATAACAATAGGTTAAAAGCCTAACCCATGGACAAGCTTTGTATATAGTAATGGGATCTCAGACTTACCAACCAGCATTGGCCTTGGATGTCACGCTTATCAAAATCTTATTGGCATGCTCCTATGAAATAAAAACAACCATGACTCAGTTAAAATTGACATAAACCCCTGTGTCCATAATAACTTATAAATAAGCATCTCCTGCGGAAATTTTCATTAAATACTGTTAGAGAGAGAGAATAACTGCTCCTATTGAACAACATGTCCTTTTCTAGCAAATGCTTTCTACCCAATATTATCAAGAAAACATATATATTCTTTATGTTAGCTTTGTTGTCTGCTGCTGCTTTCAATTTGGACTGGCTACAAATTCCTATTTTGGGGAATGGGTTAAATAATGTAAATGGCATTCATTCAATGACTCATTCATTTATGACTTCCAAATGATTAACCACAGGGTAATTTGGATCTGTAACAAAATTCCATAGGATTGTATCAGTTAATGAATAAAAACGACAGCATTGGACAAGATTGAAGGTCTTTCGAAAAAATGAAAAATTTATAAAACCAGTCTGTGCATGATGCTGATTATTCATATAATTTTCCTATATATCCAGAAATGGATAGAATATATATTATATATTTACATAGATTTTACATTTCTTCATTATTTTTTCAATTATGATGCCATGCCCAACTCTTAATGACGTTGGCAGACCCCATACACAACTGCCGATAAGGGCTGGTCATGCCGGGTAGAACCATCGGCATTTCCTATGTCAGTCAGGAGACTACCCCTCATGAAAAACTAAATGTCGTTTGAGGATTTGAAACCATGCGGAGAGGGCTATATGTGATTTCAAGTTTCATACTCTAGATCACTAGAATCACGGAGGCCCCCCTAATGGGTAGACTACCAACAACGAAAGCACCTCACCTCTTCACCTTCCTTATTCAGAAGGTCACACAGGACTTCTCCTGTCTCATCACTGTTAGGATCAAGGTCGTATGATTTCTGGTAACATTTTCTCGCCCGGGTCATGTCCATCACTTCCCGATGGTAATAGTGTCCCAGGTACAGAAAAATCTCTGCATGGTATGGGTCTTGTTTTGCAGCCTGAGGGAGAAGAAAGATATGATTAATTGATCTCATTTTCAAAACGTTCTCTCTCAGTTGGGTTAGTGTGATTGATTCGAAGTTGAAAACAGTAGCAAATGACGATTATGAAAACATATTTGTGATTTATCTGGAAATTATTGTGATAAAAGGAGAAATTGCTCATGATGAATTGTCACAAAAAGGTAGATAATATTTGTGAAATTGTCGAGAGACCATTGTGACAAAGGGAGAAATTGCTCATGATCCGCAATTTCTCCTTCTGTTACAATTGTTTCATAAAGCTTTTGGAGTAGCAGTTGTGTTAAAACCTGTCTTTAATATGACTGAAGGATCAAACATTAGACAAAAACATTAAGATATAAACCAGTGCCAAACTTACATTTGTACAAATGGTACAAAGCCTTAATACTCCTTTCAGAGATATATTAGTCAAATGATGAAGGTAACACTTGGTTGGTTGGTTTCTTATATTGCACAAACAGTATTTCTGTTATATTGCAATGCCCATTTCATATTTGATGACAGACCAAAAGCTTAATGGCCTAAAAAGGGGATGGTCAATCAGAATAGAACCATGGGCATTCCATAAGTCAGTCAAGGGATTATTATCACTTGAAAACCCAAATTTGAAGGTATTATTAAGTTAATCACTATCTATTAGTAGTTAAGTGCAGGACTAAAGCATGTGAAACACTTTCTATAGTAATTAACTAAACCCTTTAGCAGCCCTCCATATTAGTTAAGTACCTAGTCAGGCAAACTAAAGTGAAGGACCTAGTCTTGCATAAAGTAGTTTGTGGAAGCTTCTGATTTTACCTTGAGCAGATTTCCGAAGCTCTCCTGTCTATGGCCCTCCATTTTGAACTGGCATTTTGCAAGATGAAGCAGGTATGAAGCATTCGATGGCTCCATTCCTACAGCCTTCTGGAAACTAAAGAAAAAATATTACAACTAAGTACTCTGTAGATGCAGTCCATATCATATTGTTTTTTTTTTTATTATCATGTTTAGCTAGGTTCCCCAACAGTTTTCTAAGCATTTTTTCAAGTTACACTAACAAGTACACCAGTCTATGCATTTGAGCCATTTTCTCACTAGGGGTACAATTCATCTCCTTATTGTTTAAGCTATCAACTGAGCCTTCATAATAACTAATTTCTTAAGAAAGGATACAAATGAAAAATAGTCAAATTGTTTTCATGAAATGCTTGAAAGAAAATAGAATTATGAAACTTCACTACTGAATGGATTTTGGAGAATGAGCATAACTTTTTAACATTGTACCTAAATAAGGCATCCACTACTATGCAGTACACACATTCTCCTTAACGGTTGATTTGTGAGAAAAAGATTCATTCACTTTTCAATCGGTTTTAACACCATATATGAAAAATACACATAAAAGGTTCAGATAAAAGGCTTATTAGAGAGTCATGCATATAATATTTGTAGACCAATATGATAAATCTTAGTTTGTGAGTACTCATCAGAAATTTCCTTAAAAGACAATTTCTTTGATTACACAAACTATAGGGTTTAGTGCATGAATAAAGAAGCATAGACAAATAGCCACTTAACTGGGACTCTGTACAATATTCTACAACAGAGTTCATAGTCGCTATCATTTTGGACCTCTTACATTAAAGAGAAATGCTGATTACCATGATAATGCCTCTAGGTACTTCTCTTCCTCTTCGCAAACCAGGCCTTTAAGGAGGTAACTTAGCGGAGGGGCATCAACCAAGCAGGCCTGTAGTAGTAAAATAAATACAGCAACTCTCTCGATGAAAAGGCTTTGGTTAAGAGATAGCACTATTTGGATGAACCGTAACACAGACAACATAAACAAATAAGCAGAAAGTACTTCACATGTCATTAATTATTGTTCTTTAATTCAGTGTAAGTATAATGCATATTTTGATTAGCCATTAATTGAGAAGATAAGTTTCAGAATGAAATAAAGTACCTCTACCCTTATGTAATACAGTTAATACTGATGTTAAAGATCCCCTGAAAATGTTCATTAGAAGCGGGCTAGTTGTAGTATAATATACAGAGCATCAAATGAGAGGCATACTCCTCTAGTTATCTTTGTAATATTGCGAATTGCTAAAGAAAGAATTAAAACAATATTTAACAAAAGGAAATTCTCTTATAAAAATGCTATCAAGGTCTTCAGATACATACCTTTGCTTTTTCCAAGTCTTTTGTTTTCAAATACACCAAACCTTTCAGAACAATAATTCTTTTATCATTCATGTCCAATTCCTGAAAGTATTTTGAGAGCACAGTATTAGGACAGTATTTGGTAATGACTTGTTCAAGTTATTGTTTTTTCTTTTAACAGTTCTTATAACATTTTCAACAGCATGTCATTGTTAAGGCAGTTTAATTGAGGATTGATCCAATTTTTTACCACTACAAGACCACTACAACATAAGCTTCTTTCTAAGTCTATAAATTGATGGTTCAAAACAAAACAATAGTCAAGCACCTACTATAGTTTTGCATTGTACCCTTGAAATAACTTCTAATGTTGACTAGAACAATTCATGAAAGACATATGAATATCAAGTAAATTGAAAGAATTGTAAGCTACTAAAGAATCATACATTATAAATGTGTACATTTCTTTTTTCTTTTAAATAAATGCACGTAAGATATTTTTCAAAGTAATTTTGGTACTCTGCAACAAATGAATTTATGTGAGTTCATAAAGAGAAATGATCAATCAAATGAAATTCAAATATTCTTACAGTTTCAATGATCTCCAAAGCTTTCCCAAGTGACATCTTATCACCAATTGCGTAGAGGGCTTGAGCTTGAATATGTCGCAATACAGCTGTTATATTCCCAGATGGGGCAGTCAGTCTTCTTGTCTTCTTATTCAAGATTGCTAGACCTAGAAATTTATGGAATCAATATGACATAAGTCTAAAACTATTGTAGAAGCCAGTAACCAACAAAAGTTTTGACTGAAGTACTATACAAACTTAATCCTCCCTTCGAAATATTTTGTATGCCTCGTCCTAATTTAACATTTACAATCATGAATTCATTCTTGCATCAAATCAAAATATTCTATAGTACAAAGGCCACTGGCCTTTATACAAACATTAATTATAATTACATTAAGCATCCAAATCTCATAATTGTACTTAACAAAATTGCCTTGTTCATTTCTATTTGTATATTGTGATGTTTAAAACAAAAATGAAATATAGATAAAATATTCAACAAGTCTTGCATTGGAAAGGTTGGATTAACAAACGATTAAATGAAACATTAGCCAATCTGAAGCCTTCGTTAAATTGGTTGACCAAGTATTACTCAACTTGAATACTACCAGATCATTAAACAGAAACCACCTATTTATGTCTGACATATTCTTGCTCTTGCTTCATTAAACTTTAGTAAAATAATCATATCTCTTTGTTTAATCTTTACCAAACAACAACATTTTAATCACTTCAAATGTAACATTTTACTGAAAACAATTAAGTAAAAAATTGGAAGGCATTAACAAAGGAGGTTTGAAATTTTCCCTTTTCCCACAATGATTTCAAAACACCTCTCCTGTAAAAAATTGGGAAGATTTCCTCTGATAGAAAGGTTAAAATTGTTCCTTTTTCCAACAATGATTTCAAAACCGCTTATACGGTCCAGGTAATATTTGAAGAGGGTTAAAGCATGATTTAGAGAGGACCATACCTTGCTGACACGCTGTTACCACAGCCTCATTCTGGTGTAGTTGTAGACCAGACCAGGCAAGAAACACATAGGTGCACACCAGATCAGTGGACTGAATTGAGGCTGAAATGTTCCAGGAAGTATTCAAAATGCTTAACCCTTATTGTGCTGGAATCAACTTCATGCTTATGCAAACATGTTAGATCCAGGCCAGCTGCCAAGTAAATTGGCGACTGGACTGTGATCTAACCTGTTTATTACTCTGAGTATATTTTCTAATAAAAAATAAGTAGAAATTTAAGGTTTTGCAAAGCAGATGGCACAAAAATCTTTTTTTTTTTTAGAAAATTACCCAGCATCCTAAGGGTTAACAAAGGAAAACTAGTTTGTAAAAATGTGATAACATTTCTTCAGCCAGATTTAAGAAGAAAAGCATAACTTTGAGGTCATAAGCTTGAACTAAGACTTTGCATCATTCTAAAATTTTATGAAGATAAGAAAAACAGTTTTCTGTCACCAATGGTGTACATTCAAATGAAAACGCAGCTTATGAGAATGGTTTAACCCTTTACCAAACGCCAAATGTTTGACTGTCCCAAATTGAAAGAGTTTGCAGTCGACATTTTAAAATTTGATGATTGAAAGAAGTTGCTTGTCACAAGCAATTTCTTCCTTTCCCACAATGTTTTTCAGGGTCATCTGCAACAAAGTGGTAAAATATTGTTATTGTTTGGTAATCGGTAAAGCCTGTGCTATGGTGAAGAAAAATTCAAGACAGAGCACTGAAATAAGATAAATTCTATTTTAATTCAATTTAATTGAAACCATGTGTTGTTTGCATGCATAAAAAAAATCACTTCGAAAAACACACCCTGATATGAATGAAATGTAACGACTTTACAAAGTAGTTAACCTACCTTCAGTTAATAATTTCCTGGCCATTAAAAAGTTTCGCCTACAAATCTCCATATATCCTTTCGAGCACACAAGAACTGGTCTATCAGTGGCTTTACTTTCATACAAATTAACAAGTTCTTCAAAGTTTTCTGTAAGTTGTGGCCCTTCTGATCCAAGAGAAACTGATAAAAAGAGAAATGTTTATCATTTAAGCATGTTTTAGTTTAAACTTATATATTCTACAATTTAGATTAATCGCTCTCCATTCTGATTCCTGGATCAAACATGTTCTTGCACAACATCTGGCTAATTGAAAGTTTGTGAGGCGGATCCAGCTTCTCATGGGATTCGACCGCACGACACTCGTGTCTGGAGGCAAATACTCTAACTCTGGACAACTGTCCTCCACGTACTCAATGAAGCATGTGAACATTTTTCAAATCTCTTACACAAACGACCCTAACAAGCCTTTTTAAATGATGAATGGGGTTTTAAAGGGCTTCGAAAGCTAAAATAATTTAATGCATATAATGATGATGTAGATAAAAGATTATACAGGCTAAAATGGGAAAAGTTGATTTATTGAAGGTACTTTGGGAAAAAAGAAATTGGTTCATCTTTAATTTAAACTTATATATTTTTCTTCAATTGTGACGAAAGCTTGAAGCTTATTAAATTCAATCTCGATGTCTGCTAACTGGGTACTAAACCAGCATTTGCGCAGAATTGTGGGTAAGCAACGGTAATATTCATCTCGCATAACAAAGATCGAACCTAGGACCCTTGGTAAAACAGGCCGACAGTCTACCATTGACCAATATTGCCCAAAAAGTTCTACTTTTCAACACTTACCTATTGTCTTAATCCTAATTTCAATATTTAATACTCAACCTGTCAAATTTACTTTGACACAGCATGGAAAAATACACTTAGAAATAGAGAATAATAAGTAAGTGACGTTAATGGGTTAAGTTTTTCGGGCAAGGCGTAGGAATTTATTGGGTGAGCTGAAGGCGAACCCAATAAATACCGAAGCCGAGCGCGAAAAACTTAACCCATTAACGTCACTAACCTATTATTCTGTTTATCCCGTTACATACATTTCGAACACCCAATTTCAACGAAACAACAGAGAAAACAATTTTTACAAAACGCAAATGAGTTTACGTGAACAAACATGAATAGTAGTCACGAGACAAATAGTGATGTTATCGTCTGACATCACACGATGAAAAATGACGTTTTTATTTTGTGTAAAAAAGTAATGAAACCGGAGATTTGTCTCTGTGACGTAGATTTCCCTAACTAATCTAAATAATATAGAATTGTTTTTAAGTGCAAAGAGGCTGCAAATAGTTCCGAGTAATACCTTCGATTTCTTCAAATTTAATGATCATCTAATGATGATTTGTAACTTGAAACATTAGATGGACCAAACTGTATCGTTTCACTTCATAGATTTTAACTCCGATGGGCCAGTTTTGCGTGGTTTGACGATATGCAAATGAAAGAGTCGCGTGTCAACTAACCCTGAATCACTTAGTTTTCACGGAACCCCTTTTCACGTCACGTTTTGCACCATGTAACGGGATAAACATAAATCTTCACCTACCACAGAACCTGTCTAATTTGTATAGGATGACATGCTCTAATGCAGCAAACGAGTCAGGGAATTTCTCATAAATAGCAGTGTAAATGTTTTTGGTCTCAGAAACAGGGGCACTCTGAAAAGAAACCTAATAGAATTAAAGGCTCATGAAAGGAGACTAATGCTGTATCAAACCACATTATTTTGTAAATTTTTGGTCAGATTCAAATAATTATCATAAAAAAAAAGCCCATTAGCATAACTTCAACCTGAAAGCCCACGAGAAATAAGCCAGTTTAGCCAGTTTGATAATTCAGACTGCCTGATTCTTCACCTCTGACCTGGTCATATGAAACACAAATTTTTGAACCGAACCATCAGAATTTATCATTTTGAATATGTACACTAACTGATAGTTGATAAACATGATTCAATTGGAGACAACTATATTTCAAGCACAAAATAACTCGTGTTAAAGGAGTTTATTAATTTTCATGACTCTTATGAACATAATAAAAGAACTCCATATATTTTTTTCAGTAATTTATTTGTACTCATTTCCTGTCATGTGCCTTTAACCAAGTCTAAAGAACTCAACTATGAATAACCAGTTCCTACCATGGACCTGGGTACCATTTCATCAAAAGACTTACGGAACATATTTGCGAAAGTCAGAATTGATTTCTTTTGATACTATCTTAAACATAAGTACAATATTGCAATGGAACACATTATTGGAATGATCTCAGAGAGAACCATTCTCATTTAATAAGACAGCTCGGGGACTATCTCTCATTAATTTCAAATATACGGCTACTATAATTAAACCCACATGGACAAAGGGCATGTGATTTCAACTTCTGTACTTTAATTCATCCTTTCCCAAACAATAACGACATTTGACCACTTTGTTGCTGACAACTTTAGAAAACATTGTGGGAAAAGGAGAAATTGCTCGTAACGAGGAATTTTTCCTTTTCCAACAATGTTTTCTGCTCTATCAGAAGATTATTTTCAAATTCCATCACATTTTGAAATGTTGTCTGCAAACTCTTTCAATTTGGGACAGTCAAGAATTTGGCATTTGGTAAAGGGTTAACCAAAAGGCCATGGAGGTCCTCCCCATGAATAAAGAATGTATGGTAAAATACAGACAAACCTCAGACACTCCAGTCAAATATTGAGATATGATGGATTCCATGGCTTCACTATAATCTGTTGTTCCATCTATTATATCTTTACATAAGACTTGTATCTGGAATTGAACAAAGGAATGAAGTACAGCTGAAAAATAAAACACAATATGTCCCTATTTTGTCTTTATAACTTCCAATTCATTGTACATATTATGTATCAAGACACATTTATTCCTTTTTAAATAAGCATAGGGTTATTTAAAACTGTATTCTTGAGAATGATGTTTCAAGCAATTACACATTTGAAGCAGCGTGTCCTGTTAACAAATCTTCTTTATCTCATACCATCATAAATTTGTCCCAAATTGAAAGGTTTCCAGGGGTAGAAGATTGACCGTGACATGATGACATGAAGGTTGTGGGTTCGAACCCCATGATTGGGGGGGCCACCTTACTACCTTTCATTTATCCATATTCTGCATGAGTACTGATTGAGTATCCTGATGGGAGAATCAAGTGATCAATCCTAGTTGTAAGAACTAGTTTCCCAATTGATGTAAAATAAATAAGTTTAAAATAAACGAAGTATGAAAAAGAACACTTTCTTTGCCAATATGCTGTAGAAGTTATAATCACAACCAGAGAAAATGCTTGTTACAAGCAATATCTTCGTTTGGTATGACAATTTCTTACATCCTCTGCTGCAAGTCAACCAAATAGAGTCATAAATAATCTAAGGGGTATGGAAACAATAACAGCATATAGTAAAAACATTGTAAAATGACTAAATACTCTTTACTGAAAGACAAGCAAGATCAACATGCATAACTGCATATCAAAATGGGATCTGCTCTGATTGCTGTTAAATCGTAATGGAATAATGGCATTGATTTATAAGCCAACACTTGCACTATCATGCAAGCTATACAATCACTCTGTAGCCTGTGAAAGAGATTCCATGTAATGCTTTCCAAGCTACCCTTTAACCCTATCACTCAATGAGATTTTGTTACTGCTTAATAAATTGTTGTGAAAGCAAAAGCAGTTGGCAATGATGAACTTCGATAAGTTTAATTTCCTTAATGACATTGGAAAGAAACAATTCTCACCCAAATGTTGAATTACTTGTGACAGGACATATTTCCTTTATTCACAATAGTTTTCTGCATCATTTGCCTAAGGAGTGTTAAAATGATTGCATGTGAGAAAGAATGTACCTTTTCCTTGCGTTCTGGTAAGTTTGAAAATTGTAATAGGTTTATCAATGTAGATTGCAGGTCTTTTCTTTGTTCTGCTGCAGTTTCAGATTTTTCTGAATCTGTACACAATGTGACAATCTGAAAGTAAAGATGGCAGTTTGTTAATCAGCTGGATACTGTTTTACTAAACATTTTATACTTAATATCTGTGCAAGTTCTGAATAGCATTCCCTTTTATTTCAGTATTGGTCTAAGCAATATTGCAAAGTAACATATCAATGGAATCGTCTCTCTGAGATGCTTCCAATAATGTGTCACATCGCAATATTGTATTTTCATTCAAGGTATTATCCATGTTTATCAGTTTTGACTTATGCAAATATTAGCCTTCAATTGTTTCGTAAAACAGTACCCTGGGTACCTCTAGAAACACCTCTGGACCACTAGTTCTTTTGATAGTTAGGCTGGATTGGAGTTTTATACTGCTTTCATCAGTATTTCAGACTTATTACTTAATACTACTTTGTTGTTCCAACAATTTAATACATATGAATGCTATTATTTGAAACAAATGTTGAAGTCAATCATTTTATGGGCACTTATTCAAATCTACTTAAAATCTGGTTCTGATGTGTATACCAAATACAGTATTCAGAGAAAAATCAAATAAGTGAGCCAGAGGAATAACTGTCATATTTAAGTCTATTCATGATCATTTACCTTTTCCACAAGCTCCGGCTCTGTTTTTTTGTCAACCAGCTTGGCAGCTTTCATCAAACCGTCATGTGACTTTTCACCATCCCTGAATAACATACACAACTTTTAATGCTAGACAGCTTGTCACTGTTAATCTTTCAGTGAGATCTTTAAGCATGTGTTACCTTGATAAAACTGTGTTACCTTTATAAAACTAAGTTGTGTGGTGTTTAAGTGGGATTGTTATTAACAACATGACCAGATCAAGACTGTTTTTCAGGTGTGAATGTTTTGAGAATATAGCGGATCGATTTCTTTGAGAGAAAAATACGTGGACACATTACATTCGAATTTGAAACAGGCGTCCTATTTCTGAAACCTCTGACAATTAAGAGTTGTTCTATTTGAAAATACTTTGATATATTAATTGACAACATTCAGAAATACTTATTTTCATATTGTCTTTGATTGCCTGAGGATTAAACTTTATGTCAACCATATTTCAATTACATAAAGTCTATTGCTGTTCACCTATTCATAGACTCTGGAAGGGCAAATACTATTTGAGCATGGAAAATCAATTTAATCTAGACTACAGGTAAGTTGGAAGATGGAAGGATAAGCCTTTCAAAATATATACAATTTCTATACAATCATAATATGACTGAATAAAAAATTGTGATAGAAAGGATACAACTTGCATTAAAGTATTAATATTACCGCTAAATGCATCAGCAATTCATGATGGTAAGAAAAAGTACATCCTCATTCAATTATGAAAATAATTTCGTACAAAATAAAAAAAATGAGAAAAAAAGATAATGCACAAAAACAATTATTATTTTTTATATCATATAAATCTCCTATAAAAGCATAAAAATAAGTAGAATGAAATGAATGGGTAAAATGTAGGTTAATTATACCAGTTATTGCTATGACAACTTATGACACTTCATTTTTTATCATTTCATCTTCTTTCAAATCCTTTACATAGAATTTGAGATAGAAAGCAAAAATTTGCTCCATACATAAAGTTAAAACACAAACAAAACAAACACTTTTTTGTAAGACAAAGCTGGTCTTTAAAAAAATTAAGTGAAAAGCAGCAATTTTTTATGAGCTCACCCCTTGTACAACTGAATCAGTTTGAGGTAAACTTTTAGTCTGTCTGGAATATGTTCTGTGGAGTCTTGCTTCTCATAGAATGAAGATAAACCCTGCAAAGAGTAAATAAAGATAGATCATACATACTCTTCATTTAATTTGGATCTACCTTTTTGCTTTATGTCTGATGGATATATAGTCATAGACATGTGCCATATGCAGAGTATGATTCAGGTTTCTGTCGTTAATCTTCTTATTTGATAAACCCATTACCAAAAAAATAATGACAGTTGACCAGTTTGTTGCAGACAACTCTGGAAAACATTGTGAGAAATTTCTCCTTTTTCCACAATGTTTTCTGCCCTATCAGGAGATTGTTTTTCATTTTCATCACATTGTGAAATGTTGTCGGCAAACTCTTTCAATTTGGGACAGTCGAAAAGTTGGCAATTGGTAAAGGGTTATGAGACATTGAAGGAATAGTGACAAAACGAGAATAGGTTTATCATGAACAAAATCTACTTTTATCTCATTATTTACTAATGTTATTCGCAGAAAAAGCACTGAGTAGAATTTATAAGTGTTAAAACGTGTTTACAGTTTTTTTCATAACTATACATTGTCAGTTCCCTTATGCAGTTTTCCTCGGTTGACTAGTAGACTGCAGTACTAGGCCAGGGTATGGTGACTTGACAAACGTGACTCAACAATGAAATAGTGGGCGACAATAGTGCAATGGTAGAGCGCCAGCCTCTTGTACCGAGGGTCCTAGGTTCGAATCCCAGTTAGGCAAGGTGAGAATTGCAGGGACTAACCGACAAATCGGCGCGAGTACTGGTGCAGTATCCAGGAAGCAGTCATGAAGAGCGAATTCAATAAGCTTCAAGCTTCCTTCACAATCGATGCAAAAATAAACTAAACAATGAAACAAATGGTTATTAACGTGGGGAATGAACAGAGAAATCTGGTCTCAATTACCCACCATGATTCCCTTGAATGGTTGGTAAAACCTGTGCATTTTAACCGCTTAACACCATTATACCTCACATTATCGTATCGGCAATTAACATAGGTAACCGCAAAAAATAATCATTATGCTGGTTTATGGATTAGTCGTACGCATATACTATTAGAAGTAAGGCTTGGTTCCCGACTCTCATTGTCCGGAGCCGGAACGCCGATTTTCCGGATTAAACAGTGGAGTTTGTGAAGGTAAGGACTATTCCCTACAAATTTGTCCGGATGGCGAATAATCCGGATTGACGACAACCGGACTTTCGAGGGTGGACTGTATTTCACTCACTCAAGCTATTTTTGTCGTCTGCTGTTGCTTTAGATTTGAACCAGTCACAAATTTTCATTTCAGAGAATGTGTTAACCCTTTACCAAACCCCAAATTTTCCACTGTCCCAAATTGAAAGAGTTTTTAGTCGACATGAATGTGAATGTGATGAAATTGGAAAGTACTCTTCTGATAAGGCAGAAAACATTGTGGAAAAAGGAAAAAATTGCTAAAAAAAAACATCTTATCTACCTGCCATGCCAGGACTTGAGACTCATCTGCTTCTATTGCCCGCTTATAAGCCTTTAAGGCTTGATCAAACTGTTCTAGACCTTCTGCTGCAACTGCCACCAACACCAGGGCCATGTAATTTTCTTTATCTTCAGCGAGTATGACCTGAAAAAACCCAAACAAATGATTACAGGCAAAGCACCACACCTTTATGAGATGCTGTTTACTTCAGCTCCATTGCAAGACACAAAATGTTCAGCAATTATCATAAGCCTTACACCAGGAGAGGGCAGGTGCAAATTTGTAAACAAGATGAAAGTTGCAAGCAGTTGTCACAGGACACAGAGGAAATACTCCATACTGACATTTTTAGCAGTTATTTTGTATCACAAATCTGAATATCTGAAAGACATTAATAACAAATGAAATATTACACATCTCTATTGGTTGGTATTTGACAAGAGCTTACATTGTTACTACCATAACTCATAAAGCCTTTATAAACAATAATATATAGTTTAGTCTGTTATTACCTTGCATTGTCTTAGAGCTTCTTTAAACTCTTTATTTCGAATGGCCTCTCTGGCGGCTTTCAGAGCATTCTTTATCTGTTTACTATCCATTATCATGGAATCTATAAGGACAGAAGAGATCATAAACTATTATACAACAGACAATACAAAAACCTGCACCTACATCTTAGTGGACAATCAAGGAATCAACATATATTTAACCCTTTCCTAAATAACAAATTTTTGACTGTCCCAAATCGAAAGAGTTTTTCAAAATGTGATGAAATTGAAAAATATTCTTCAGATAAAGCAGAAAACCTTGTGGGAAAAGGAAAAATTGCTTGTTACGAGCAATTTCTCCTTTTCCCACAAGGTTTTCTAAAGTCGTCTGCAACAAAGTGGTCAAATGTCGTTATTGTTTGGGAAAGGGTTAAGGAACTAATTTCATCATAAAAAGGAAAATCAGTTAGTCTTTGAACACTGTAACAGTAAGACTTGGTACAACTCTGGGAATGCACCATTCACTAGCATTTGTTTCTGGCATTGGAGCTTAAGGGCTTTTTTTCCTTCAATTGGGAAGAGGCCCATTCCTGTTGAATTATGGAAATTTTATTGCTTAAACTGCATGCTTTTAAAGCAATTTCCCATTGGGAAGGTGCCTTTTATGGGAGTCTGTTATATAATGTAAAAAAGCCCTGAGGTTGGTTTAAGTCGTGTATTGCACCTGAGCGGCCTCCATGTTGGCTATCTCAGCCTTGCTCTCTATTTGAGCAGTTTATAGAGAATAGATGGTTTGTGTCGTGAATCGGAAATGGCATCGGGCAAGGCGTAGGAATACTATCCGGTGAGCCGAATGCGAAACGGATAATATTCCGATGCCGAGCCCGATAACTTTTCCTATTCAAGGACACCAATCATCTATTCTATTTATCCTTTTACCTTTATGTACTTTTAAAAACCAAAATGTAAATAAAACATGTGAAAAAAAAAGCAGAGAATGATGTAAACATGACGTCATGTGTCATGGCGTTTTAATGACGTCCTGATTTGGCATGTGGATCTGTTATATGGTTAGTGCCGGATATCACAAATGTTATACGGCACCTAGTTATCAGTCCCAGCATGGCACTATTGACAGGATAAAACTCGTTATTCTAACCTAGCCAGCTATACTAGTAGCCTAGTATAATCAGAAGTTTGAATTACACAGTTTGTTTTACTTTTAATAAGATCTTAAAAAGTGGATCTCTTAACCCTTCACCAAACACCAAATTCTTTCCTGTCCCAAATTGAAAGAGTTTGCAGAAAGCATTTCAATATTGTGATGGTAATGAAAAACAATCTTCATCTACAGTGCTAGGGCAGAAAACATTGTGGGTAAAGGAGAAATTAGCCATCTTTCAGACAGTGTCAGAGAAGTGACATTTATAATGGGAATAACATATGAGATTATAAAATTTCTGGATCTTAGAATACCCACGGAACATGAGTATGTTTTGTAAATAAATGGGGAAAAATAGATAGTAGTCTTTCCATTTGTTACGATGTTTTCGGGGTACGAATGAAACAACTGAACGTTTCACTTTCTCTTCACTTGACATGGACAACAAAAATTATTTGAAATTTATCTTTACATCGTGGTCATATTTAAGCAGTAGCGCCATTAACTTGAAAAAATTACCATACCTTTTAAAATCAAATGCTTTTCTTATTTCTTTTCGGTTGACTCTCATACATCTTAAAGGTCAAATTTCCCGATAAACAAAATTTTCTTTAATTATCGTTTTTGAATAAGGTTATGGTTTCGTTATGACGGAGGTAATCATTTTTTTCTCATATAGAAGCGAAAAATGTTGTTTTTGACTACTTTTATTCACCTTTATCGATTTTTGTGAATGACTTATCTCCCTTGTTGTGACGTCATTTGTGCTTCAAAGTCATATGAACTAACAGTAAGAAGAATCTAGTTCTCAGTAACGACGGTGTTTTTGCACAAATTTCGGACATTTTAAGTGTTGAATTGTGTTTGGGAAACATAAATTGGATATTGAATATGGTATTTTGACAGGTCTTCTGGTGTTAAATTCTGCTTTTGGTCGCAGGGATGCGAGTTTCTCCCGTTTTCCGACGAACATAAAAGCTGCAAAAAGTTTCGATAAGTTAACTGGACCGTGTTTACTTTACAAATAAGCAAATGATATATTCCCCAAACAAGAATAGTAGGCTGTGTTACTTTCACTTCGAAGACGGCAAGTTTACGCATTGTTAGGCGTTTCAAAAAAAAAATGATTTTAATGATCTTTAAATGATCGGACTCAATTCAAAGTAATTTATACAGATGAAGACGCTTCAAATTCATTCTACTTATTGAGTAACCGTTATATTTTCCTTATTTCAAACACACCAACAATATTCACTTTACCTTGATGTATTGGTTTCAAGACTGTCAATTTAAACCAGACAAAGCTAATCTCACTTTCAAACACCAATCAAGCGATAAAGCATACAATCATGCATCTTGTTCTTATTTGCAAAACTTGTTTTATGTTTTAACATAATCGTAGAAACGTTGCCATTGTACATAAATGAGACAAAATGAAAAATGTACGTTGATTGCTATGATAACAAACCGATTAAAACAAGCAAGTTTCTTTTATCTGCCGTTGTCTTTGAATGAAAATTCAAAGTAATGAATATTTGATATCCGCAAACGGTCTCTGAACTCATCAACGCAAATGATAATGGTTTCGATCTTAACTTAAGCGTCTGCTTTTCGGAATTATTTAAATCACACATCTTATTTTTTTGCCATTGGTAATATTGGTTTAAATGACGTATGTCACACTGAAATGCAGGTGTTCAAACTTGATTAATACAAATTTATATTGATCATTTAGTAATAAGATCACTTAATATATAATTTACACATTTGAACATAATCTCTTTGTTTACAATTTAATTGATTATTGTCAGTTTATCTCACATACAAAGGGTCAATCAACAGACATCGGACATTACAAGGATTAAGGGTCGTGATGCAAATTAACACCAATCTGCCACATTTGCACTGTATGTTTCAAGTCTCAAGTCCTTTATTGTTTAGGCGAAAGATAGCCTCTGGCGTTAATCTCTTAAATATCTTCTGTTGTTAATTAACAGGTCTGACACGTTCTGCTATTCCAGACATGAAATAACAAGCGGCAAATTTCACACTTTCAATGCGTGGCAATTAAATTTATCTTAAAAATCCATTGTTAAGATATAACCAATTAAGACCAAACTCTCACAGGATGTTTGGATTGATAAGGTGTCAGGACATATTTATCTCTCAATGTGACTTACGTGTGATACTTTGTCGTTATGATATTCAAAGAAGTGAACATGTTGTCTTTTTTATTAGAATAGTTTGACACTTCAATAAGTATATGATAATCAGTATTCACCAAAACGATATTAACTCTATGTTTCAACAAAAAAACGTTTTAACATCAATTACAAGTTTTGTCAAATTGATATTTAAATTCCAAAATCATAAAAAATAAATTCAAATATGTTTATTTAAGGTTGTTAGTAAAATAAACTATGACGATTTTTTGGTTTTAGCTGTTAATTAGTAAACCTGTCCGAAAATTAAATGCTCAATATGTCAAGGCTACTTACACGAGAGAAAACGAACATTAATATAAAGTGAATATGAAGAACAATTCTTAAGTTCTTAACAGTTGATCTAGAAAGACGACATCGGAATCAATTTCGAAATCATAGACCTCTTACTGGGGTGGAGTTACTGGAAAGTTGCCGGATGATTTTAACAAATACTCTTAAATGTGCCAGTGTTTAGTTTTGAAATTTGGATGTGTGGTGAAAATGTGAGGTAAAGGATAACCTTCGTATCACAAGTGGGTTCACAAGTAAGTTGATGTGTAGTGAAAATGTGAGTTAAGGATAACCTTCGTATCACAAGTAAGTTGGGTTATAATACGGTTTGTTTGTTCGCAATTTATGATCTTCTCCCGTTTCATTTTATGTATTGATAAGACAATGCAGGGTGAATTTGACAGTTAATAGTTATACGATGTACGGTGTTAAGACAATTCGTTTATTCAGACCTGTGTCTTTGTTTACTACTCAATTAAAACCTTAATTCTAATACACGATCATCGACGAAAAAGTACTCTTGGTTTTTTTCAACAAATATTAATAAAAATAGCTGTTTCAACAAATATCGTCAAAATTTCAAGCCGATTCTTACATATGAAAACATTTACAAATCCTTTCAAATTTACGCGTTACGTCACTTACTTTTTTTTCAAAAGAATATTCTTATAATATGAAACATATTCAATAAAGAAAATGCACTGTCAATCCAAACATTGACTTAAGGATTGCTATTTCGATGAAAATCGTCCCAATTTCAAGCCGTTCCTTTCATATGAACGCATTGACATATCCTTGTAAATTCACGCGTTAAGTCACTAATTTATTTTTTTCAAATGGATCTTCTTATAATATGAAAACTATCCAGTATACAAAATTCACTGTCAAGCCAAACAATGACTTAAGAATCATTCAATTCAAGGAAAATCGTCCAAATTTCAAGCAATTCCTTTCATATGAACAGGTTTACGCAATGACAAATCCATGCAAATTCACGGGTTAAATTATTAATTCATCTTTTTTCAAATTGATATTCTTATAAAATGAATCATATTCAATAAAGAAAATGCGCTGTCAATCCAAACAATAACTTTAGGATCGTTTATTTGAAGAAAAACACCAATTCTAACCAGCGATCGCTCTTCACGCCCTTTACATGGCGCATTCAGTGGATCACGAGTGACGTCACAACAAAGGGAAGTAAGTCATACGAACTTTTATTAATCGGTGCGCTATGACGGTGATTTATGACGTAATGCGTTATGCTAAAATGTTGCAAATAATTTCAATGTGATTCTTTTACTTCATATTTTAATTTTATGAAATAAACCCAACCTGTACATATGACCTTTAAGACAACGTAGGCTACTCTATCGATTTTAATTGACGAGGAACAGTGCAGTTACTTCCCTTTGATTGAAAATGGCATTCGTTTTTGTGATCATGCAAACCATTTAAAAGACAGTATTCTTTTATAGCCCATAGAAAATGTCAAAACCAATACAATAAGACAATGTAAAGACTGATTTTTTATGATGCATTTTTCAAACAAGGGAGTTAAGTTTGCATTTCATATTTTTGTGTGTGCTGTTTTCCATTCGTAAACAAAAACAATTTTCTTTTTCTTAATTAGCGAAATGTATAAGCAAAATACTCTTTAGCTTTGGGCATAGTTTTACTTCAATTTGAAAAAAAAGAATATATTGAAATTCATCACTGTGTTGTTTATGTTTCTAAAAATAGAAATTACATCGGAATTTCACGAGAAATAACGAACCAAAACGTCATCGTCTCGTGACGACGATCTATATCGTATTAATCCGCAATCTCAATGTGTTGCGTTTATAACTCTACATAGATAACTTGTTAATCAGAAAGTACAATTTTAGGTATCTGAATGATATTTTTCATTAAAACATCTAAGCCGATTAAATGACTTGTTTTAAAATTGACTATTAGTGCGAACTATTTCGGCATATGTGCGAAAAAGTAGTCCGTAATCGAATAATAAATAAATACGACTGTAAACACAAACACTTGAGATCCAGACGCTCCGATTATTGTGAAATATTTTACAAATAACCTTCAATTCTTGAAAAGATGAAGTGGGAATACAAAGAGGAACACCCATTTGAGAAACGTAGAGCTGAAGGCGAGAAGATTCGCAAGAAATACCCAGACAGAGTTCCAGTAAGTTGATTTTGTTGAATATCGGAATTTCCACTTTCTACGCAGGAAGATTGTTCTTTCGTTTTCAGCCTGTTGAAAACATCTTTAATTTATTTTCGTTGGAATGAGCTTGGGTCCTATCCTTTGTGGTTAAAGACTTCGTATTCCATTTATATCGTTAATAATTTGACGTGTCCTTGGAATATGTCTCTTGTCGACTTTATCATGAACAATACCCGGATATGTTTTAATGTCGGATAATCGTAAACAATAGAATTCATAAATCGTTAACTAAAAATATATATTCTTAATTACATTTTTCATCAGCTATTCAATTATGAAAATATTACAAATATTCCCAAATTCCCAAGCTATTAATAAAATTGTGCATTCTATAAATTTGCAGTTATAAGCTAATGTCAGGTTGCCATCTTAATCCAAATACTGATCCTCTTTAAACAAAGCAGCTGGATGAAAAAATGTTCATTTAAAACATTTATATCAAATTGCTTCTTAAAGAATAGGCATTTCTTATAACTTTACATTTTGTAAACTAATATTCATTAACAGCATAACTATATTTTGTCCATAATTCAGAGTTCTATGTTTTCTTTGTTCATTTCAGGTGATTGTTGAAAAAGCCCCCAAGGCGCGAGTTGGAGAGCTAGACAAGAAAAAGTATCTGGTACCCTCAGATTTGACTGTTGGACAATTTTACTTTCTCATCCGAAAAAGGATTCATTTGAGACCAGAAGATGCTTTGTTCTTTTTTGTGAATAATGTTATTCCCCCAACAAGCGCAACAATGGGATCACTGTATCAGGTGTGAAATAACTTAGTTATTCTTTTCATTTACTTTGTTCCCCCCATTCTTTTCCATGTTTCAGTTTTCCAGTTCTATTTTGTATAATTTAAAGGCTGATGATGATCTGAACCAGAAGTTAACCCATTGGTAAGATGTATTCTTGTTCATATTATATAGAACTGAAAGCATTAATTAATAAATGTATACTTACCGGAATTATACAAGCTTGCATAAAAGTTAAATACCCCAGGGATAGTAATAAATACTTTGTTTTGCTCAATCTGAATTGGTGTCCCATTACAAAGATCAGAGAAATGTCATGATGGAGAGGGACTAATTTGGAGCAATTTATTAAAGGATGTCTAGTTGTTTGAAAATAACTGATGATCCATTGATAAGAATGGTAGAGTCTATTGTTTGTCAATATAACATTTTTGTCAAATGTAAGATTAGTGCTTTCTAAAGATAAATGTTATTTGCTAGATTAGGCCTAAAGAAATAAATTGTTTGTTTAGGGTAACATCTTCAAAAATCAGTAGGTAGGGTTGGTAGGGATATATTTTTTTAATTTTGAGCTTCATTTTAACATGTATATTTCTTTGTTAAAGAAAAAAGTTAAACAGTATAGAACAGACTTTTGAAATAGACCAGCATCCATCAAAATTATGCATTTTCAGAAGTAGTTGAAATGGGGGGGGGGGCTATTGAAGACACGAATAAACATATGTTTGTCATATGTTCTCAGTTTATTAACTCGTAAACTAGCCTGTCAGTAAATGTGCGAGAAGTTTCTATTGGATATGTTTAAAATAACAGTGGTCATGGGGTAGATCATCATCCTTCAGACACAACAGTCATGGGTTTAAATCCCATCAGCAGCAGGATCTGCCTAGCAACCTTTCATTAATCAAGATTCAACATGAATTTTGTTTATGATCCTGGAAGCAGAAACAAGAGTTGATTAATCAAAGTTGTAAGAACTTGTTTCACAATCAATGTAAAATGAATAAGTTTAAACTAAACAACTAGATTAACCTTTATGAATTATTTTTTATTTCAGGAGCACCATGAAGAAGATTTCTTCCTCTACATCGCATACAGTGATGAAAGTGTGTATGGAGCATAAGACTTACGCCATCTTAAAAGACTGAACTGTGTTAGACTTTCAGAGTCCCTGGGCGCAGAAGTGAAAGTGGATTTTTTTTGTGAATTTTCCTCTTGATGTTGAAAACTCTATGCTTTGGGTACTTAATGTTTTTAGAGTGACTTTTATTTAAGAACTTAATGATATTGGTACTTCTTAGAAACACCATTATAAGATGATTCTAATAATTATCAATTGCATGAAAGTTTGGTAATTCAGTAAAAGGCATAAATTCTTGTTACTTTTCCTATTATATCCAGATACCCAGTAGCATTTTAAAACATATTTTTAAATACTAAAAAAACATGTAAAGGACTATGTTATATCTAGACCTGTGTTTACTCATTCATAAATCAATTACTGTAGAGAAAAATGTCAATAACTATAGAGAATAATGTCAATGAATGTACTAAATCATAGGACATGAACACTTTGTAGGCTTTCAAAACTTTGCTTGCGGCATTGGCTTTTTCTGGGTGAACCATCAATTCCTAAATTTAATGACAAATATGCGTTTTGACTCATAGCACAGTGTACACTTTGTTTAATATCAACATTGGTAGATATCACAGTTAATGTCATAGATATGTTTGGCTATTTGTTATTCTCCTACACAAGCTGTTTTATTGATTCACAGGCTTATTTACACCTCATTTGTGTACATAGTTAGTTATTAACATTGGTGGCCTGCTTGCTTCATGAAGACTGGTTTATGGTTAGTGTATCTTTCTGTATACATGAAATTGTTATTGAAATTAGACCAATACAATTTTCCCCTTGTTTTCTATCACTTAGATGTGAGGGCCTGTTTGTGTTTTTTAATCCCTTTTCCAGGATCTTCCCCCCTTCTTACTTATCTAAATAAAGATGGGAATACAATATGTAACACATACCTAGTATATGAATAGTAAATCATTTTTGCCAGTTTATGTGAATGATAATACCATAATATTGTGTCAGTCTGTATCCAAAGAGAGGTATAACCTAAAATTTGATTGAGAAGAAACAAGCTTGTTTTCTGGTTAAACATTGGCCACTGCAGTAAGCCCAATAAACTGACTTAGTAAATGCTCTTATCATTTAGGTAATAAGGTTTAGATAAAGGGTTTACTCTGTTACTACTAACACATCCTGAATTGAAATGTCATTTGTTGTACAGCCTTCTTTGTATCAACTTTTTCTTTCTATTAAAATGAAATAAATGATGTAGTAGTTAATTTTGAAAAAAATAGATAAACATCTGTCCTTTTATCTTCTTTTCAAGTTTCATCTTATATGGAAAAGTTATACCTTGTGATGTTATGTTAGTGGGGTTTATAAACAGACCTTAGTGTTTTTCTTTTACAATGAAAGTCACCGACTGCTTAATTTCCAAAGAAATTCGAAAATGTGAACATTTGCCACAACATTAAACCAAATCAAGTAGATGGTCTGATTGAATGATTTTTTTGCTAAATCATTAATATTGTGATGAAACAGTTGAATAAGGGATCTTCCTGAAGATTTGGTTATTGGTGAGCAAAAAGTGCAAATACGCTACCTTGCTCTTTGATTAAAGAAGGTACCTCAATGAGTGTTGGAGGGTTGAAATGTAAATAGGTGTTGATATATTTTGTTTTGTTTTTATTATATGTGTGTAAGTTTATGACTGCTTGTGTATTTGGTGTTAGATAATCTTTAAGTGTCTGAGTGATGGTGATATAGAATAAATCAACTCATCTGTGTAACTTGTTGTTTTCCAATAAACTGAACTTGGTTCTGTTGAGTCAATTGAGAAAAAATCTCTCACAGTTGTTACGAAACAATTCTATAAATGGTATATCTAAAGATTTCCAATTGGGAATGGTGCCTATTAACCCTTTACCAAGCGCCAAATTTTCCACTTTCCCAAATTGACAGGGCAGAAAACATTGTGGGTAAATGAGAAATTGCTAGTTATGAGCAATTTCTCCTTTTCCCACAATGTTTTCCAGAGTCGTATGCACCAAACTGATTAAAGGTCGTTACTGTTTGGTAAAGTGTTAAAGGCCCCTGTTATATGACGTAAACAGCTATGAAATGGTTTATCTATTGGAACAATTTCTTTCTTTGTGACACCTTCAGGTATTCTTCAAAGTGAGCAAACTTTCCCATGTGGTGCCATTACTCAGTTTTTCTAATCGGTGTTAAACGGTATGATGTCTCTAAAGGATGGCCTTTAAAGAGATTGTTGATTGATTGCTGGAAACCAATTTATCTTTTGTCTGTTATTGTACATGATTGTCATCATCTTATAAAGAATAAACAGAATTCCTGTTTAATACATAATTGTTTGTTCCTGAATGTTCCCTGTTCCTATTGATGATTTCTCGGAAACTTGATACGTAATGTGTCCCTTATAACCAAGCGCATGCAGTAAGAAAGACATCTGCATTATTTGTTCTCAACAAAGATGAACAGCCCCTGTGGCCTGGTGGTTGGAGTACAGAAATTGAAATCACATTGCACCTCTCCAATTGGATTCAAATTCCTATTACAGCATTTGGATTTTCATGAGAGATAGTCTCCCGATTGACTGATGGAATGCCAATGGTTCTACCAGGCATAACCAGTCCTTATGGGTAGTTGAGTATGGGGTCTTCCTCCAACATTAAGAGTTGGGCATTGCAACTGAAATACTGATGATGTGATGTTGAACCCCATATAAAAAGAAACAAAGATGAAAAGGCATTTGCAATCATAATGATGTTGTAATGAACCGAGTAAATAAACCTTCCTAAAACACAATCACATCTGCTCAGTGCAAATAAATATTCACTGATTGAACAAGGTGACTTAAAAATCTTGCTTGTTCCTTATTGCATTGCATCAGGTTCTTAAATTTTCATAAACTTTACAAAACTCCAACCCAAGAAGATTTGTCGGGAGTCTTTGCCTATTGGAAATACATGGGAAGGGAAACTGCAGTAGATGTCATACCACCACTGGAACCAGTGTAACAAACCAACCAAATAAACATCTAAATGACACTCGCATCTGAGTTGTGAAAAACATAAACATTACATAATTCCAACCCAAGAAGATTTGTCGCGAGTCTTGGCCTATTGGAAATACATAGGCAGGGAAACTGCAGTAGATGTCATACCACCACTGGAACCAGTGTAACAAACCAACCAAATAAACATCTAAATGACACTGTCACATCTGAGTTGTGAAAAACGCTGCCAGCCACTGATTGGTTGATATGTTTATATGATATACCAATATGATCCCTAGTACAATGTGCAAGGTTCCCAAATGTGCATCAACATTCCAAGAACATAGCAATCTTATAATCTAAGGAACTAAGATTTACTGTTTGGTACAGGATACAGGCCTAAGCCTGTGTCTCCTATAGCTTTCCTGGATCCACCAGTACTAGGATGATTAAAGCTCTGAAGTGACTTGCCAAAGGCCACTCCCACAAAACCAGAGGTGTAGGTGGAGCTCAAACTCGGGACCCGAGATCCACTTCGCTTCCCACTAAATATTTTCCAGCATTAACCAATTACTGATCAAGGACTGGATGGCTATTTTAGACTGAAAGCTGAAGTTTACAAAAATATGTGTTATCAAACTATTCAGCAGAAACAGTCAAATGTCTTAGAGATTACATTTTTTTTTAAACCATTGTGCTCTTTAGGAGCATTTATCATTTTTGTTACCATGTTTGAAATTCATGGCAGATGTGATAGGTGAAGTATGAAGGAGTAATGTCAAATCTCCGATAGCAATCACATATAACACACACTGTGTGCAGGAAGGCGAATAATGCGTTAGTGAAAGTTAACTGAGCTATCAGGGGCAGTAATGCCTCTAGAGTTTACACTGATTTAGTCTCAGAATAATCAAGAAAATATCAAATGTTTTTATACAAACAATACATACTGTGATATGTATGATTCTTTATTGCACGGATTATACATAACATTACATACAATATATACATGTTTGAATAATATAAGACAAAACTGAACATATCATTCTATTATTTGTGAAAAGAGCTGACCAAGATCAGCCTTCGTAATTTTACTGTGTAACAAAAATCTATGTTTCTTAGTTATATCTTCTTTGATAACATCCAATTATTAATTACTTACAAGAGACCTGTTATTACTTTTTTTTTTCGAAACAAATACAGAAAGCATAGTCCAAGTATAATATGTGCAATGTGCAATAAAGGACAAAAAAATCAACCTGTGAATACAATAAAAATATATATGTATAATAGTAACCAAATATAGGAACAGTGATAATTTTTGGCCCAAAAAATCCCATAAAATTTCCCAAAAACTCATTACTTTCATTCATTTTTCTATAAAAAAACCCATTGAATTAATTTAGAAAAAAATCCCTGTAGGAATAATTATAATTTATCTCAGTCAGATGCATAGGTATCTGCACACAGAATACCCACCTGTATACACATTTCCACTAGAAAATATAAGTCTTAGGTCTACATTGAGCGACTGGTATTACCTTTCCCGAAGTTTTATGTCTATTTCCGTGTTCGAAACATCCTTATATTGCATCAGATGGAGTCCGAACACAAGAAACTTTTTTTTTTCCAGAGGAGTATAACGAACCAACATAAACTACAAAAACACAAACACATCCAATCAGTGAAAAACACTGTTGTCCACCGATCAGTAATGTTGTCTATTTATGTAACCACATGTTCTCTATAACAATGCATTAGGTTCCCTTATTCGCATAAACGAGAACGTTACATAACCCCCATCTCCCGGAAGACTCGTCCAAAGTCTTGGCCCTTGGAAGATGCATGTGCAAAGTTTGTTGAACGTTTATGCAAATTAGGAACCTAATGCATTGTTTGAAAGAACATGCTGGTATATACATAGACAACACAACCGCTCAGTGAACGACAGTGTTTTTCACTGATTGGATGTGTTTGTGCCTTTGAGAGGTTCATTCGCTTCGTTCGTTGCATTGGTGGCAGCGGTTGGATTAAGACTTCTCTTACTATCGGACTTGCCTTCTCCACATGTCTCCCAAGGGCCAAGACTCGGGACAAGTCTTCTCGAAAGTGGGAGTGATGTAACGTTCGTTGAACGTTTATGCAAATTAGGAACCTAATGCATTGTTTGAGAGAGCATGCTGGTATATATAAAGACAACACAACTGCTCAGTGAACGACAGTGTTTTTCACTGATCGGATGTGTTTGTGTCTTTGAGAGGTTTATTTGCTCGGTTCGTGACACATGGGAAAGGCAACTCTGGTATAAGGAGTAGTCTTCATCCCACTGCCACCAGTCCCAACCTAGCTGTGCATACACTTAACTAAATGGCTTAGCTGTCAGTTTAAATGGTTGTAATTTAACAAGTTTGTAATCCATATAATGGCTATTGCATTTAACTTAATCAAATCAAGCAAATCGAAAAAAATAAAATAATGAAAACAGACAAATGTATTGATGTATATATTTATCAAAAGCACACACTTGTTTCTTGAGTATATAAATGTTGATTATATAAAACATAATCTCGAAGCTATTAGGCATTCTTTGACACTCTTAAACTAAATCTTAACCAAATCAAATGACTGACTCACAGTAAATTATAGGAGTTTTTAAATAACAATTAACAATATTGCAAAGTTTAAGGTTCATGTACTCTAAGTGAATTAATCAGACGCAAGTTCCTCTGTTTCTTAGTTGTTCAATCAAAATATCGCATTATGAGATAGACTCTTTTGTAACATTTTATTCATTTTTAAATTTACCCCTCTTAACAACTTGTATCATTCATTTGAACAAACTTGCAGCAGGAGATTTGATAAAACATTTCTTCTTTTATCATGATGGTTTCAACCCAATATCACAAATAAAAATATACTTGGATACTTAACTTCATAATCTACCAATACATGATTTTTAGTACTATTTATCAAATGAAAAAAATTAAATAGTTAACAACAAATCAAGAGTTCAGTGCAAGACATACAGTAAGTGCTTCACAGTTGTCATTTATGAAGCACTGATTATTATAGTATTAATCTAGGCCCTTGAAATTCTGACAGACTCATTCTTAAACAGAGAAAAATATTGCAATTAAGGTGAAATATCTCCTTTCATCACAAATATTTCATTTTTCAACAGCTGCTTAAAATTGAGTAAAGGTTTAACCCTTTACCAAACGCCAACTTTTTGACACTCCAAAATTGAAAGAGTTTGAAGACAACATTTCAAAATGTGATGAAATTGAAGAACAATCTTCTGATAGGGCAGAAAACAATGTGGGAAAAGGAGAAATTGCTCCTTAACCCATTACCAAACAATTAAAACATTTGACAAATTTGTTGCAGACGACTCTGGAAAACATTGTGGGAAAAGGGGAAATTGCTCTTAACAAGCAATTTCTCCTTTTCCCACAATGTTTTCTGCCCTATCAGAAGATTTATTCTTCAACTTCATCACATTTTGAAATATCATTGTTTAGTTATAGGTTAAAAAAATTCAAATCTATCTTGGTGTTTTGGACCTCCGACTTCTTGTCTTCTTCGTAGGAATGGCCTGTTGGCCGGCTGGACTCTTCCTGTCTAAACTTCTGCTTCTTGACTGAGATTGTGGTCGCTGAATTCCTAAATCCGCCTCCCACATGGGAACTTGACTCTTTACCATGGCCCAGTAGTTTTTCTGGAGATCAAAACAGCCATGTTTAGTTCATTTAATTATTTTCATGTGTATGGATTTATATGTTGCATGAATATATTTTCAGTTATGTAGATATGCCCGACTCTTAATGATGGAGGAAGAAAGGGGAAGCAACATCTTTTGATTTATTTTCCCATTAAAACAAAATCTTTTTTTTTTGCACTCTTCTGTATAATGGTTATATAGCAAATTTAAGTAAATATTAACTTGCCCGTTTAGGCTTTTGGACAAGCTGGGCAATACGGATTTTCCCTCCACTGAGAGTCCTTACTCAACTGTCCATAAGGACTGGTCAAGCACCTTGGCACTACAGGCACCCCACAAGACACCTATCATGAAGATCCAAATGCCTTCCTCGCTGAGTTGGGCTATATGATTCAGCCATATTTAGAGTTCAGTATACAATATATTTGTGAACGGTTGCTGTAAGATAACTGATGAATTGTTTAAATTTCGTTTCAATCCATCAATTCAATTTGTTAGTACATGTATTTTCATTTTTGTTTTACCTTGTGTCATTATGGTTTCAGTTATATTGCAATGCCCTTTTTAAAAACATTGGAAAAGAACCCAAACTTAATTGACCCTTTTGTCACAATGGTTTTAACATAATATTAAATAACTTGATTTTCTTGCTACCTTTTTCCATCTGGTGTTCCTTTTGATTAAGAACAATCACAGCTTTGCAAATGGGGAAATTTGCTTGTTAGCAAAGAGGCATAGATAAAGGAAGGGGCATATGAGACTTTTAAATGCATGCATACAGAGCAAACTAATGAACTTCTTTCATGCTTGTTTTGTTGTCTGTTGTTGCTTTCAATTTGAACAAGCCACAAATAAAAATATTGGAAACTTGGTTAAGCATCAATTGAAAATGTATCTTTTTATCACTAAAACAGGTTTTTTTCCTTTCTTATAATGAACATAGTTTTGCAACCCCTATTGGTTGCATAGAGATAGAAGTAAGCACTTTTTTATTTTTGTACAGATATTATTTTGAAATTTGACGATTGTGTAAACATGTAAGTGGTAATGTGTTCTATATTGATATTGTTATGAACAGCGCAAATGAACCTCTTAAATACACAATTACATCTGATTAGTGAAAAGCACTGTCGTTAACTCATCAGCTGTGTTGTCTATATATATCGGCATATTCTCTTTTACAATGCATTAGGTTATCAAGTTTGCATCTATACTCAATGAAGGTTGCATGACTGCCACCTCAAAGAAGACTCGCCCCAAGTCTTGGCCCTTTGGAGATACACGAGAAAGGTAAATCTAATATAAAAAGAAGTCTTCATCAAAACGCTGCCACAAATGTAATGAACAGAGCAAATCTACCTTCAAAAAATGTAATCACATATCTAATTAGGGAAAAACACTGTCGTCCACTGATCAGTTGTGATGTCTTTTTACATACCTGCATGATGTCTTTAACAATGGATAAGGCTCCCTACTTGTGCATAAATACTCAGTTAACGATCCAAAAGTTCCACTTCTAAGAAGACTCATCCCTAGTCTTGGCCCTTGGCAGATATAAATAAATGCATATCCCATACAAGGAGAAGTCTTCATCCAACTGCTGCCACAAACATAATGAATAGAGCAAATCTACCTCCAAAAGATGCAATCACATATGATAAGTGAAAAACACTGTCATCCACTAATCAGTTGTGCTTTTGGTATACCTGAATAATCTTTTAAACAATGTATAAGGTTCCTTAATTGTGAATAAATACTCCATAAATGTTTCATAACTGCCACCTCCAAGGTGACTCTTCCCAAGTTATTGGCCCTTGGTAGATATAAATAAATGTATATCCCATACAAGGAGAAGTCTTCATCCAACTGCTGCCTTCAGTGTAATGAACAGAGCCAATCTACCTCCAAAAGACACAATCACATTCGATCAATGAAAAATAATCAGTTGTACTGTCTTTTTATATACCCTTATGTTCACTTTTATAATGCATTAGATTCTCTTCTACTGGTGAATCCAGGAAAGCTGTTACATACCTGATTTTTTTTTATTCCAAGTTAAACACCATAAAAAAAAAGGTTTTCAAATTTGCATAAATGGTCCACAAATATTACAATCTCTTGATTTACCTGCAATGTCATAAAACGTGGAGTCGGTGATTTATCCATCTCATCATAAAGATAATGCTGGGACTGCTTGATATCCTTCAAATAGAAAATAAATCATGAAATATCGCACACATAATAAAAAAAAGTAAATTTAGTTGATCAAATTTCACCATCGATAAAGCATTTTGAAAAGCACCAATCAAATGCAAAAGTAGGTTATACATTGCTTAATTGATGCTGTATACACAAATACAAAAGTATAAATTTCAGCTTAAAAGCAACTTCTAGCTTTGTAACATTATTTTTAAAGGGGGTTTACCTTTGAACTTATCTTCCCTAGAAAATGATTAATAAATGTTTCTTTAACATTTATAGAAAACTGAGGATTCATGATATTGTAGTGATACTAAACATACTTTCCACTTCTGTTATACAATCTTCCACAAATAAAAACCAATACCTGTAATAACTTATTATGAATGAATTTTGATTTAAAATTCACATTATCATTTTAAATTGTTTGTGAGGGAAGCTTAAAGCTTGTTCAAAGCCACTCTTGATGACTGCTTCCCGGATACTAAACCAGTACTTGCGCCGATTTGTGGGTAAGTCCCAGAAATTTTCCCCTTGCCTAGCAGGGATTTGAACCAGGGACCCTCATTACAATAGACGGCCACGCTACCTTTGTACCAATGCAGATGATTTATGATAAGGTTGTGATAAGAAACAGGACTATTGCTTTTGTTATACAAACTTTCTAAAATCAATACCTGTAATAACTTTTGATTCCGGTTTATAGCCTGCCTCTGTGGTAAAACTCCATTTTGTGTTCGACTGTCTTGACTTTGTTGATAAGCCATGGAACAGTTTAGGAGGGCTTCTCTTTTACTCACTCTGAAAAAATGAGCAAAAGTTTATTTTCACGGTGGAATAACTTGCAAATGGGGCACAATTGTGATTAATTATGCTTTAAACCTCAATTACTTTATAATGAATACTCATAAGATAAAGATCAATTTATGTAGTACTGCCAACATTACTGAAGAAATGTGCCTGTATATTGAGTTTCCATATTTTAACGATATTCTTTTAACTTTTTAGCCAAAGCTTATCATATAAAACATTTACCCTTAGCACTTTGCAAAAATTACTGGAGAAATGTGCCTGTATATTGAGATTCCATATTTTAACGATATTCTTTTAACTTTTTAGCCAAAGCTTATAAATATAAAACATTTACCCTTAGCACTTTGCAAGTAATTTGCAGATTTATGGATTACTATTTTATAAATTATTGTAAACATATGTCTTGTCATACACGATGATTTCCTCTGGCTACCTTCTTTACAGTTTTTCTTAACCCTGTAGTGTCAGTTTTCAATAGAACTTTCTTTATGAGAGTATTTTCACTGCTTTTACACAATATAGAATTTGTCTAATACTATTTGGAGTATTGCATATAAAAGACCATACTACAAACCCTTATCTAGGCTACTGATTATATGTGAGTGTCCTAAATTATTTCAACATTTCGTTTGCAACAGTTGAGCATCACAAAACACGACAGTTTGAATTCAAAATGTATTTCAATTCCTTTTACTTACTCGATCATATTAAATTTCTTCCAATATCTTTCTTACCTTTTCAACAATACCTATTCATCTACGGAAATGAACCATACTTTTCAATGAGGACTGCACTTTGGCAAAATCTTGCCTCCCAGTACTTGAAGGTTACAGAAAAAACCCACTTTGATGCTCAAGATGGAGTGCTTACATTATAGGACGAGAAGAATGCTCATGACACATTTATCGGTCCTACTTTGATAAACCACAATTCTAATATGACTCGGGGTCAACTATGTGAACAAATCTTGTTACTCTACACGCAAAAAACTCATATACAAGAAAGTGTTTGACATCAATTTCCAATGAAAAGTTGTGGTTGTTCCAATCGAAAAGGTCTCATTTTCTTTCTGTAGAGTCGCACTACTTACAGCTCTTCGTGTAGTCTAGTAAGCTGTAATTCACGGGACGTCCATTCTGCCACAGTCTGTTGAACGGATCCCTCTCTGCTTCGTAAGTCTTTTACGGTCATTGCATCGCGCCCTCTTGTGCAATAATTCATTTAATTCTCAGTGATTTCATTAAATGTCTTCGTTGTTTACGACGCCAAAAACCGACGGAATTTACCTCTTTTAAATAAAGAGTTTTATTTCAAGGGAAGTAATCGATGTTGAAATGTCGAAACTTGAACAAGGAACGCCGATAGAACATGTTTTTCACATAGTTTTATCGGGTGATTTCACGTTATATGTTTTATCACAATAGAAAATAGTACTATAAATTCAGAATCAAGTGGCAAAATTTCAGATTTATATTTGATGTAAACAAAGACCTAATATTTATTAGGTCTTTGATGTAAACAGCTCTCCATAATGAGTACTCTTCAACAGGAGGTGTTTTGACGTCATCAATTGAGAAGCCAACAAACTGAGATGCTCCTTCTTTTATCGTCAAATCATTTATTTAGTTCATCTTCTCTTTCTTCGAGAAATTTCTCTTCTTCTCATTCTTCTTTATTCTTTAAGACGATTCTCTTGCGTACCCTCAACATATGACTTGTTGATAAGTTTATAAAGCACGTGCCCAAAACATTTCTAAAGACAAGTGACAGATAGTCTAAAATAACGTTACTCATTTTTGCTATGATATTGTTTAGTGCTTTTGCTCAGTGATTTTCCAAATTGGTGTCACGAGACCGGGTTTTACTCAATTTTGCAGTTTGTACTCTGTTCGTTCTCGATAATTCTCAGTTTTGTTCGATAGTCACTTTTAAGCATCGTGTACATATATAAATACACCTTCTTCAGTATTGCTGTAGAAGCCGTAGGCTTTTATTGGCTTTCTCTCGAAGTTAAGCAACGTACTAAGTGGTTCCTTGATGGGTGACCCACGATGCCTTTACTCTGAGAGGGACCCGATACATGTTACAGAATCAATAGAAGTAGTTATTGGTATAAATTTATAAATGAAGTGCCAATTATAGATCAAGTGTAAATAAAAATGTTATCAATTCCACTATAATTAGGGAAGGCGCATACTTTTGTTTTTCTATATCAGCACGTCAATAAATGGTACAAATATTAAAGGACTATCTGTCGTTATATAGCTGAAATACTTTGGCACAATAATAAAAAAAAAAAAAAAAAAAAAACATTAAAAGGGGTCTACCAGTGAAGTCTTTATATGCTCATATGATTGTTTTATCAATGTAAATGTTATGTGAACGAATAAGAACGTGTTTCTTGGTTTAAAACTCGGTCTGTCAAGTATACTGATAAAGACACTACGAGAATAGCCGGTATACATCAAAACCTTCGTCAACAAACTAAAACCTGGAAAATTGTTAAATGACGATCGAGTGACTGATCTTTGACGATGCACTCTCCTTATATAAATCAATAAAATGCATATCATTTTGCCTTCCCTTTAAATTAGGCCAAAATAATAACGCATTAAGAGATGCTGCCGTCTTGAATCAGCCTGGGGGACCAGAACGTAAATCTGAGAGAAAAGATGTTTTTTACAGAAAGGTGCCTTTTACATGGCACAGCAATTAGGACACATATATGCCAAAAGAAATAGGCTACATGTTTAACCCGTGTATTGTATAGGCTTAATCTAACAAAGGTAAGTAATTCATTCAAATAATTTGTTGTGTGGGAATTCAAAGTCCTCAGTTTACGGGTCAAGCGGAGGAGATTTTCTTGCTCTTTAAGTGTATATATTCGCTTGAGTTGAGAATTAGCCTATCAAAGACCTAAAAAAAACTGACAGCGATGGTATATGGCTTCTGCTAATGCTAGTTTATTTAAAGAGAGATCAATAAAGTACACTGTATGTGTTGTCGGAAGTTTGTTTCTCGGTAGAGCTTTCTCAAAGTAATAACCTCGTTACCTCAATAAGTTTAGTATGCATTGCTGAAGTTAACATATCGTTCCTTTGCAGATTATTATCATAATATTCAAGATATACATGTTACATATTTTTACACATTAATGAGGTTGAGTTTAACAAACCATTATCGTCATGAACAAGGACTGGTTGCCTTTAAGAGTGGCCAAGTACCCAATGAAATGAATCTCATCATCCTAGGATCTACTGCACATGAAAACACTCTGGCAAAATGATAAGTCTGTGCGATCCGGAATGATGAGCGCGAAACGCATTGGTTGATATCTACTAGTATATTTAAATACATTTCAAAATTTCAAGGCTTGTAGATTAGATGTATTAGGAAGTTTGAGAACTTCCTATTAAATCACAGACTTGTTTGAGTATTGTCATGCATTAAATTGTCATTTTCTTGACTTTCTGAACTTTTACAATTACGAAGGACTACCTAGCCACGGCGTTCACTTCCAATATCCACGACTTTGCGTATCAAATTATCAGATACTGTCAGTAGCCAATTCCCTCGTAAGAAATTCGTGATTGGTTAAACAAGAAAGCCACAGAAAACAAATGTGCATGCAATGATGAACAACTGATCTTTCTTTGCGATTTTGACCAGATACTATATATTGTGAAAAAAAGTAGAAATTCCTCTACTTCCAGATTCAGTGTACGAATATGTACACCGTGTTCATACTATTGACGTACCTGTGTGTGATAAAGGCAGACTATGAGTGCGTGTGTAACTACAACGTAGAGCAGAGCGTCCTGCCACAAGTAAGTCACCCAACTCTAGTCTCAAACAACGGCAATAAAAGACCTGTCAACTGTTTACATATAAATTCTCAATTTAGATTATATAGTCCGCAAAGTCTTAGCATTTGTAAAACAGAAATGAGAGGATATATTTAACAATTCTGATTAACCTAGTGATATAAAGTGGGAATCATCCTAATTGCAAATAATTGCTAATGAGTTAGCAGACATTTTGACATTCAGCATTCATTTACACAATTTTCGATGAATGCGTTCAATATTTTCAGTCATATTAAAACCCCATGATTCACAATTGTAGTAAAGATAGATGCTACATATGTATCAAACAGGTTAAACATAAAAAAATTATTGGTGGATAATTCTCTAGTAATGTTAGAAGCGAGCACATTGCTCGTTAACTCTTTCCAGCTAGTGTTTTGGTGGCGTGCACAAAAGACCCACCACTGGAGAAGACGACACCAAGATAATTAATCCGTTCCAATCCGTTTCATTAAATCGTTTGGTATGCATAAAGTGGTAATGATTTCTTGAATAAGATACGTTAAAACTAAATAGAAATTATTTTAACACCTTGACTGTCATCATGTGATATTGCCTAAGCGTAAGACAAGGACTTAATTCCATGAGATGTACCTTTCGAATATAACGTAAATGCGTAAACTAGGGCCTTTTTAAATGAGATCTGCTGTCAGCACATTATATAGGCGCGTAAGAAAGGAGACGGTTTTGGTTTCATCTCCTGTTAGCACAAAGTATAGGAGCGTACGACAGGAATTTGTTGTAAGGCGGTTTTTAAGTAAGGGTTGCCTTTCAGCACATGCTATATAATTATATTTTGTTTAACATAGCATATTTTTATTTCAACATTAAGCACAAAGGGTCATAGTTATTACATTTCTATATCTACATGCATGTTATGAAAATAACACGCTTATCTATGACTTATACATAAGCATATACATAGAAAGACAACGTTACTAGGCATACAAGATATAGGAAACAGGAGTTGAGCCAAGCAATGATTTTAATGAGCTGTTTCTTGACGTTTTGCATTTTTACCCATAGCCGAGTGCGCAGGCGCGACCGATAGGTTACCTGTACGAGTTTGACTGTAAGCCATCGTTTCCGGTCGCAGACCTGGACACGCAGAGCTGGCACCCCATAGCATTTGAAGGACAGGTAAAATATGTAGTAAAATATGTAATAAAGACACTGGTTCCCTCATATTCTATCTTGCGGTTGATCCAGATCTAAGTCACAAAAGAGATAATTAGAAAACGTATAATGAATATCTATTCAATTTTTGTGTTACCTGGTAGAAACCATTGTGTAACCACCGTCTGACTAAAAAAAAACAGCGTCATAAGTTGCTCCTTGTGAGGGTGAAATATGTTCTTTTCGATCAAGGTATAAGTTGCTCCTTGTGAGGGTGAAATATGTTCTTTTCGATCAAGGTATAAGTTGCTCCTTGTGAGGGTGAAATATGTTCTTTTCGTTCAAGGTATAAGTTGCTCCTTGTGAGGGTGAAATATGTTCTTTTCGTTCAAGGTATAAGTTTCTCCTTGTGAGTGTGAAATATGTTCTTTTCGTTCAAGGTATAAGTTGCTCCTTGTGAGGGTGAAATATGTTCTTTTCGTTCAAGGTATAAGTTGCTCCTTGTGAGGGTGAAATATGTTCTTTTCGTTCAAGGTATAAGTTGCTCCTTGTGAGGGTGAAATATGTTCTTTTCGTTCAAGGTATAAAGTTGCTCCTTGTGAGGGTGAAATATGTTCTTTTCGTTCAAGGTATAAGTTGCTCCTTGTGAGGGTGAAATATGTTCTTTTCGTTCAATGTAGAATACCCATAATATGTCATTTCGAATCTCATTCTGTCATCGGATAACTTCGGTCGTTCTCGGCATATATTGGCCGGAAATATCCGTATTATAGCAGGACTGTACTTAAGAATTAAAGAATTGGGCTATTGTTACCTTTTCAGGTAGCTTACATACAAGCCCATCCGAACATCCAAGACACGATATGTGCAGGTGAAGTTCCTACTGAGGACCTAGGTAAGTCGCCCATGTATGTGGGTGAATTATAACCCAACCATTTGTATACACTTTTTTTTAAATTTAGATCACACTAATGTCATATTGGCGAATCTAACTTAGTTTAGAATTATGGTTTAACTAATTCCAATGTTGTACAACAGCCAAGTACAATTAATTCGAGATAACCTTGTATTGTGACTGTGTATGATTAACATTCGTTTTGTTTGGTAACATGTGCGATGAAACTTATATACTTTTTTTAAAGTAAAGATTCACCTCACTCTGTAAGAAGAAACTGTGCGATGAAACTTATACACTGTATTAAAGTAAGATTCACCACTCTCTGTAAGAAAAAACTATCGACCTTTCATATATGATCAAGAATGATCAAGATGGATCTGCAGATAGAACAAGAATAAAATGATGTAAACCGAAGATATTTCCCATGTAACTAACCAAACATCATTGTATAGAGGGAACAGTAGGTCTTGTTCGTTATTGTTACCTTATTGGTACCACAAGGGTCACCGTCTATATTTATCCTGGGATCAATACTATGTAATATAATGATTTATATATTGCAAAGCAAACTCCTCACAGTGATCTCCCTGTATGAGGATGATCACTGCCATCACAAATGTCACGTGACCACCTACTTAGAATCGAAAATAGAATAACAAGATGGCGGCAAAACTAAAAAATTGTAATCCATTAGTGCTTTATTTATAAACAAAACCATTTTTTCCCAATTTAACTGGTCAGAAATCAATACAAATAGATATTGTTACTAAATTAACTAAGATATCCGGTAATCTCTTAACAAAACAGCATCATTTGAATTTCATCCAAATCTGGATGAAAAATCTTGTGGTGGCAGTGGTCGATGCAGCGTAGCAAGGGGAGATCACTGTGAGGAGTTTGATTGCAAAGTAGTGACCGCAGGATAACCATAGACCCCTGTGCTCAACACCATATTGGAGGCTTTTTCCATCACAATACTCAGGATGGTCGTCTAGAACGATAGGTCTACTGGTTCGTTGGGCAATGCTTTCTCCGACCTTATCCCATTACCAAACAATAACGACATTTGACCAGGTTGTTGCAGATGACCCTGGAAAACATAGTAGGAAAAGGGGAATTTCATTTCGATAAAATAAAACCAAAGGTTCGTGTTTTTAAGTTACAACAAGACGGACAACAGAACGCCCAACACATGTTTCCACAACAAACCAGATATTGACTTCGGCGTCATTTACTGGACTCCCATCATCAGGTAAACAAGACAGTCCACAAACGACACCGTTAGAGCTACAAACAACACCAATTGTCGTATCGTCATCGTCATCATTGACTGGACCAGATGGTGTTTCTTCTGGTTTCTCAAGCGGAAATTCATTTGGTTATACGTCTTTGCCCTCAGCTTTGAACACAACAAGTTCATCGAATTTCTCGATATTTTTAAGCACGTATTCGTATTTATGGGGAAACAACTCGCAGACGACTTCTAACTTTTATACATCTGACCAAAGAACGTCGCCAAAAAGGACTGAAATAACAGGAACAAGTAATGGGATGTTAATAACAACAACGCCATCGTCCAATGTGGTCAATGTGACAACGATGTCATATCTTGGAATAACCACTGCACCATCTAATACGGTAAGCAATGAAAGCACGACATATCCGGCTTCAAATATTACGTCATCTTTACTAACAACCAATGAAAGGACGACATATCCGGCTTCAAACATTACGTCATATTTACAAACAACCAATGAACGGACGACATATCCGGCTTCAAACATTACGTCAATTTTACCGATAACCAATGAAAGGACGACATATCCAGCTTTAAACGTTGCTTCATCTCTATCAACAACCAATGAAACGTCTACGATTCCGATGCCCTATCATACGCCATTTTCCACCGGATTTAACTTAACGACGTCATTCCAAGGATCACCCATTACGTCATCAATCCCGGCAACCAATCAAAACTCTTCACTCTCTTCTTTGACACCAAACTATACGTCATCAGCAATGGCATCCAATGTAACGAGACCGTTTCAATGGTCGCTTCTTACGTCAACTGATCGGCCAGCCAATTCAACGTCGAGTGGTACAGTATCATCCGTTACACTGCTACAATCGACATCTTCACCGAATGGATCATTGACATCTAACGAACCCTGGTACACGTCTATAACAAATGCGACCCGCGACACCGCAACGGTCCATTTACCCTATTTCTTGGCAACAACGCAACCACTAAAGGTACCGACCACTTACCCCGTACCGAGCAAAACGTCAACCCCGTTGTCGACAAAACTGACATCCACGCCGACTACATCCACGACAACAACAACGACGACAACAACAACAACAACAACAACGACAACAACGCCTCGCCCAACAACACCCGAGTTCATAGGTAAATTAACTTATTTATGGGGAGGGGGAGGGAATTATTCAGCATATCTTGAATAAGTGTGGCAATTAATATGTAAAACATGCTACGTATCATCTTGTCACTTAGATCATATATTTGGGCCGCGGTACGCGAAAAGGGGCACTCGGACATAAATAAAAACCACTGACTCAGCTCTTTCTTAGCTCTTTCTTAGTGACGTGGCGGCTGGTCTGGGGCTACACTGTTTGCTATGTCCGAGTGCCCCTTTTCCCGTGACGTGGCCCATTTGTGTTCACAAACCCTCAAAACAATTTTATACCAAACACATTAAGCGCTGCATCACAAAAAGGCACTCTTTGCTTTGCTATAGACACTATGCGTTACTTTAAAAGTGTGATTATGGAGAAAAGCACTAGCTTGAAACCATGCAATGTTGCGTAATACAGAAGTAATATGCTTCCTTACTAACAACGGTTCTGACAAACAACAAAACAACAACAACAACAACCGCAGTAACAGCAACAACCAAATCATGAGTAGTAAAGGAGAGCAGCATGGGAACAATTCTTTACTTCAACATGCATTAGTATTTCAGGAGAAATCTCTCTCTGTCCCCCCATCCTTCTCACATACACACGGGAAGACGAGGGTGCGTTGACGCAATACGGGAATCACTGCTACGAACTTGTGCTTACCAAGCTGATATGGAGGAAAGCCGAACTGGATTGTCGAGCGAAGGGGGGCCATCTGATTGGTATCCACACTAGGTCCTTCCAAGAGTATATCTATAACTGGGTCACTCGGACTGTGACCGTGCCTGCTATTTGGTTGGGACTGTCCGATCTGGAACAAGAGGGGCGTTTCAAATGGATTACTGGTTTGCATTATTTAAGAATGTATTTTCTATCTATTAACCGTTTGATTGATAGGCCTGATTTGTTTAATGGTAAAGGATCTTTTATCATAGTGTCACCCCTGTTGAAATGGCCAGCCAGGCTTATGAGACACATTTCACTGATTATACCAAATACCTCCCAACTTTTATCACTATACCAGGCACCAAGCGGATATAAGCCAGTAATCATTAAATTTAACTAGATCGCGGCTCACGAACCGGTCATTTCGGAACAAGTCCCACGAGAAACATTAATGTAATATGTACCCTGTTTTCAAGAGTTTGAACTGTATAAAAGTTTTCAGGAATATTTTCTAAAAGTATAACGTTCTTGACAATTAATCCTTCTGACTCAGGGGAGAGACTTGCAACATCGTTTTGGTACCGAGCCCCGATGTCAAGTCCGGTAGACAACAAGCTGGACTGTGTACAAATGGTTTTCGGCGCACCGATGTTCGGTAAATGGCGAACAACCGATTGTGGGCAAACAACCTCCACAGGCGAATTTGGATCACAAAACGCATTTATTTGTCAGTTCCGTAAGTGTCGCTTTAGAAAGTTGTTCACGAAAATCTCCTCATGTGTGTTTGCTAAATAACGTCACCAGTCCGTTGTCGAAATCGTTATCATAGATATGGACTAATTGATACATTAAAAAAAAAACTGTATTTTTTTTCAAACTTTTAAAACGGTTTTGCAAAACCAAAGCCTCTGAAGTTATCTCAGGCTGATACAGGACGACACAACACTACTTTTTTTGTCTGTTTTCATAGCTTCAGGAAACGTTTTTAGTGGTGCTTTTCGCTTTATCCTGAAGTTTCTCACCAGATCGGCGATAAATCGTCATCATCATCACCACCGTTACGATAATATATTAATTAATTTTGAATGATTATTATTATTTGTATTTCTTTTATTACTGCAGCCATAGGAGCAAGCCTGCAGAACGGGCAGTTCGTGGGACGATAAAAGCCAAGCGTGTTTTCTGCGTGTGTCCTGAATGTATTGCCTTGTACACCAGCTTTAATGAATATTATCTTTGGAACTTCAAACTATTACGTGAACACTTGTATATAAAGTTTTCGGAAATAAAGTATGAATGTCAGGTTTAATGCTTTGTTGAAAACTGTCACCCTTAACCCTTTACCAAACGCCAAATGTTCGACTGTCCAAAATTGAAAGAGTTTGCAGACGACCTTACAAAATGTGATGAAATTGGATAGTAATTTTCTGATAGAGTAGAAAACATTGTGGGAAAAGGAGTAATTGTTCGTTACGAACAACTTCTCCTTTTCCCGCAGTGTTTTCCAAAGTCGTCTGCAACAAACTGGTCAAATGTCGTTATTGTTTTTTAATTGTTTGGTAATGGGTTATTAACACTACACGTTTTATATGGACGTATCTTTAACTGACGCAACATGCGGTTCGGTATGTTCAGGGCAGTCCATGATTAGAAGTAAACGCTAACTCACAAACGGCCGTTCGAATAAAAGGAACCCAAACACGGGTTAAAGGCCATCGCTGCTAATGGCACTGTATGACCCTTTAAACTTGGCCCATAAACGTGTGATGAATTTTCGTTTCCCTTCAACTCTTTTGTGTTACATTTTTGGCAAGGATCTATACTGTTTTAACGAATAAAAAAAAAAATATAATAGTTCTCAATGAGAAATAGTTTGCATTGCGTATAACTAAAATGCCCGATTCCCTGTTGCATTTACACAAAATCTTAATGGTGTGATTTGACATTTTGATAGCATATGTAATATATATAATTTAACCGACAGTTTGTTTTGTTTATGGGAAATATTTCACTTGGGAACATTTCTTGTGTATAACAAACTCGTGCTATAACGCACTCGTTTGCTATGTGCAAGAAATGTTTCACTCGGGGAATGTTTCCATACAAAACAAACTGTTGATTAAATTCTATATCATTCATAAATGAAATCGTCGCATTGGAATTACACCCCACCTCCCCGGCTTGGTGCTCATACTATTTCGGATCAATGGCTTACACAAGGGCATTGAGGTCTCTTTTAACGTGACGAAGATATTTACTTACTAAGGTCTTGATAATCGTAGTTTTGACCTCCTTTTCAACTTGGATGTGTTAGTTTGGCTTTTGATAAGGAACCTTGTACACAAACGTGAGTACACAAGACATGCCATTTTTATTTGTTTATTACAAAACTGAAACGTTTTTGAGATTCCATATTGTTGGATACTAATGATTCGTTCATAACGTTTGCTTACCTGCATGTTGTATTGCTTGATAATGGGTTAAATAATACTAAAATTTGGAGCTATTGCATCAGTTTATCATTAGCATTTCCTATAAACATGTGTACTTATAGGCCCGTACGTGAGGAAAAGAGAAACGTCATTTTAAACAGTTATTTTCAGCTGAGTTGAAATGCTACTGTTAGGAGTAATGGCTTGATGAGATTCCACATCGTTGGCTACCAATGAATCGGTCATAACGTTGACTACTCACTTGCTAGCAATAGTGCTTAAGGACGGAAAACCTTTGAATGAAGTTTTTTTCTTACTATTGATTGTATTGATCATCTACGAGCTGCGCCTCTCTTCTCTCGCCTAACTCACGGCGTTAGACCAAGGTAACTTGGATCGCATATTTTCTGTCAACCCATATGCCTTTCCTTTTCGTTGATTTCTGCGGACCTGGTCAGTCATTATCCCCGTGTCAAGTTGTAACAATGATAGATGTTTCAATTCATAAAGTAGAAAGGTAAAAATGTATGACTTTTTCTTCACATTACAGATGTGCTTAGTTTGCATAAGAACATAAATACGGACTGAACTTATTTTACCACCTACTTTTAATGCGAATCGTTTAAAATTGGAGTTAAATGAAAGTTTCAAACACATCTTTTATTTCGTACAAAAGAAAAGCTGTAAAAGTAAAAAGATGGCTGTTTCAATATACATGTATCTTTTAGAATCGGGTCAGAACTACATAGAAGACGACATAATAGTTATAAGACAGTTAATAACACAAAAGAATAATGGACAGGGTTTATATGTAAATAAAAGGTATAGAAATAAAACAATGACTTCGATAGTTTGTGTCTTAACAATAGATAACTATGCACAATTGGTGGTAAGAGTTTATGTCTTACTAACAGTTTGTATCTAAATGTATCCAGCTTAACCTGAAAAAAAAAAAAAAAGAAATCCAGGAGTGAATATATAGGTATTGCTGGTAACGCGTTAATATAAAGATGACACACATACTGTATATTGCAGACACAACTCATGAACACATTGCATTTAAATATATATATTGTAATATGGGCTATAGGCGTTTGTTTACAAAAATAAATTCCTATTTGAGGGTTCAATGCAAGACCATAGTAAGTGCTTCACACACATGAAGCACTTACTACATACAGTCTTGCATTGAACCCTCGAATTGTATTGTATTGTATATATGCATGATAAAACTATGATTGAACGACTGTTTCTAGGTAACGCAGTATGATCGGACTACTGTATATTATCCCGACAGTATGTATCTTGTCGACTTACCCGGTACTAGGCGACTATGAGTGCGTGTGTAACTATAATGTAGAGCAGAGCGTCCTACCCAGTGTAAGTAACATTAATCATGCATTGCTATGAACAACGCCCGTGAAATTAGCCTATGTGTAACTAAAATCACGAATTGTCACGTAATACGCCCATAATATGACCACACGCCGTTACTTTTATCTCATTTAAAACGAAATCCATGCATTTTCACGTCATACGCCCATAATATGACCACACGCCGTTACTTTTATCTCATTTGTAACGAAAACCACGCATTGTCCCGTCATACGCCCATAATATGACCACACGCCGTTACTTTTATCTCATTTGTAACGAAAACCACGCATTGTCCCGTCATACGCCCATAATATGACCACACGCCATTACTTTTATCTCATTTGTAACGAAAACCACGCATTGTCCCGTCATACGCCCATAATATGACCACACGCCGTTACTTTTATCTCATTTAAAACGAAAACCACGCATTGTCCCGTCATACACCCATAATATGACCACACGCCGTTACTTTTATCTCATTTGTAACGAAAACCACGCATTGTCCCGTCATACGCCCATAATATGACCACACGCCGTTACTTTTATCTCATTTGTAACGAAAACCACGTATTGTCCCGTCATACGCCCATAATATGACCACACGCCGTTACTTTTATCTCATTTGTAACGAAAACCACGCATTGTCCCGTCATACACCCATAATATGACCACACGCCGTTACTTTTATCTCATTTGTAACGAAAACCACGCATTGTCCCGTCATACGCCCATGATATGACCACACGCCATTACTTTTATCTCATTTGTAACGAAAACCACGCATTGTCCCGTCATACGCCCATAAAATGAGCACACGCCGTTACTTTTATCTCATTTGTAACGAAAACCACGCATTGTCCCGTCATACGCCCATAATATGAGCACACGCCGTTACTTTTATCTCATTTGTAACGAAAATTACGCATTTTCAGTAATACTCCCATGATATTAGCCTATTTGTAACACAAATCACACATTGTCACGTAATACGCCAATGTTTTGAGCCCATTTGTAGCGTAAATCACGCATTGTCACGTAAAACGCCAATGGTATTAGCCTATTTGTAACGTAAATCACGCATTGTCACGTAATACGCCAATGGTATTAGCCCATTTGTAACGTAAATCACGCATTGTCACGTTATACGCCCCTGATATTAGACAATTTGTAACGTAAATCACGCATTGTCACGTAATACGCCAATGGTATTAGCCCATTTGTAACGTAAATCACGCATTGTCACGTTATACGCCAATGGTATTAGCCCATTTGTAACGTAAATCACGCATTGTCACGTAATACGCCAATGGTATTAGCCCATTTGTAACGTAAATCACGCATTGTCACGTAATACGCCAATGGTATTAGCCCATTTGTAACGTAAATCACGCATTGTCACGTTATACGCCCCTGATATTAGACAATTTGTAACGAAAATCACGCATTGTTATGTAAATCGTCCCAAAGTAACTTATTACTCATGTTAGACTGTTGAAAACCAACTGTAAGGGATAGTTACAATTGAAAAGTTTTATAAATTACATTTTCCTTTGGCAAAAACCAATGCGACAAAAGAATGAATTGACCAGGTACCCAGGTAAATGTTACATACGATACCTTCAATTTATTCTACATTTATATGAAGGAAGGAATTGAGTTTATTCTAATACTCGATAATTTTAGTAACGGCCTATTAGGCATTGTGAATTTACAAAATTTTCGCGGGAATAAATTATCCGTCTTATTTATAAAGATTACAAACTATGATTTGCTTTGTTGAACTTATCTTACAAATTTTTGCTAATCCAGCGAAAATCAAGGTTTTGTGTTTATTAAAAAGCTCATTTGTGTTTCCAGCCGGACTCGAGCGCACAACCCGTGGGTTACATGTACGAGTTCGATTGCAAGCCTACAGCCAAGCAAGACGGTCTGGACACGAATGCCTGGTTTGTCGTGGCATTTGAGCACACGGTAAGACAACTGTATTTGTGAACAAACAGATCGAATTGCTTCGTACTATGTTTCTTAGCACCGCTTATAACAACATTGCAGTTATTCATTTGTCAACCAACTATGACCTAGTGCACCATATTGAAACTGAGAAACTTTGTTGGTACGGCATTAAATTACTTTTAATAAATCGACCAGAAAACCTACATAGATACATCGTTTTCAAAAGGTTTAAGGGTGTTGTGTATTCTTTATGAATCCTTTCGCAAACAGGTATCTCCCTACAAACATCCTTTTAGATTAAAGGTACATGCAGCTGAATTGTTTGAATCAGTATGCAAAAGAAACATCTCAAATACAATGTTATGAATGGTAATTCGCACGACGATGAATCTCCAGGTAATAATTAGCTAACACAAGCTCCTTGGAATGTTGTCTTAGACGGTGATGTTTCCCCACTAATTTGATCTTAAAGGGGTTTAACCCTTTCCAAAACAACACATTTTTGACTGTCCCAAATTGAAAGAGTTTGCAGACGACATTTCAAAATGTGACGAAATTGGAAAATAATGTTCTGATAGGGCAGAAAACATTGTGGAAAAAGGAAAAATTGCTCGTTACGAGCAATTTCTCCTTTTCCCACAATGTTTTCTAAAGCCGTCTGCAACAAAGTGGTCAAATGTCGTTATTGTTTGGGAAAGGGTAAAAGACAAGCATGCCATTTGTCTAGCAGCAACTTTATTCTAAATGTCCGCATCTTCTTTGTAGCTTGGGTTTGTGAAGAAAGATGACCAGATTCAACAGCAGATCTGCCCTGGAGCGCCACCAGTGGACGATATAAGTAATTTATTCATAGTACAAACCTTTATGTCATTAACTGTTATGAGACAACCCAGTGATATTTCACTAAATCTTTGGTAACTGAATAGCAGACTCGAGCCTATCTCATAAGCCTAGGGGTGGCATTATAATAATTAAAAACAATAATAGACTCATATATACCGTAACTTGCAAAAAGTTTTCTGCATTTTAAATATCGTCCATATAACGCAGGTAATGGCATGATCTCAATGCATGCGAAGCTGTTTCTGGTCCAAATTGATTCCTGAACAAACATCACATACAATGTATGAGAGATAAAGGTTTTAAGGGAAGCCAGAAAGAAACCAGGACGACAAAGTAAAACATTGCTCGACGTAAATAAAAGTCACAAAAGATGGTATTGCCAATTTGGCAAACCCAAGTAAAAAGCAATCATTGGAGGAATCCAGAAATCCAGAAGTTCGTTTATTGAATCAAACTATCAAACTTACCCTACTAAACCCTAGTGAAAAAGAGGGTTTCCTCTGTCGGTTACGAGCCGACCATTGGAATTCAACCAAAACATCGTTTAAGCGATGCAAACTGAGTTTAAACTAAGAGATACAATGCCACGCGAAAGCTATGCAAACAGTTGCTAGTGGTACAAAAACAACCAGGTGAATATCAAACTCATCAGTTTTTCACGTGGTATTTTGGACTCGTTTGCCGACGTAATGCTGAGTTAGGAAATGAAAACGAACATCAGTTGAAAGCAACAAGTTTTCTTTCCCCTTATTTTTAGTTACCACGACAACCACCACACCAAGACCAACGACCATTACGACAACTCCCAAACCTACAACAACCACGACGACGACTACACCAAAACCTACCACTACCACAACAACGCCCAAACCAACCACCACTTCAACAACAACAACCCCAAAACCAACCACTACTTCAACAACAACTCAAATACCAACCACTACCACCACAACCCCTAAACCAACTACCACTTCGACAACAACAACCCCAAAACCAACCACTACCACCACAACCCCGAAACCTACCACTACTTCAACAACAACAACTCCAAAACCTACCACTACTTCAACAACAACAACACCGAGGCCAACCACGACGACACCAAAGCCAACAACACCGACTACAACCGCAGACCCTATCATAGGTAGGAAGGTTTCATGTAGTATAGAAAAGTAGCACAAAATGATGAACAAGCTACTTTTCTTGGCATCCATATAGTTTGCTGTAACGAATTCTATTAGAGTCTTTCTCAAATTGCTATTAAACAACAGCAGCAATAATGTCTCCATCGCTGTCATACGGAAGTGATTTGTCACAGATTGCATTTACTGTGGTTAAAGTACATTGCACAAACTGGTCATTACCATGGCCTTGCAATGTCCATATATATATAAGCTTACTGTACCGTGTATCGGGTCCCTCTCAGAGTAAAGCCATCGTGGGTCACCCACCCAGGTACTTGCCGCGATGAACGTTGCTAAACTTCGAGAGAAAGCCAACCACTCTATCGAATCGCCAATAAAAGCCGGCTAGAATTATTTATACATAAACCTCATTACAGTCACATTTTTCCCACCTTTTCTCTTGACTTCGTTCCTAAGTCATTCATGTCACAAAGACATACGTGGGCAGTTAGCGACTATTCTAATTCAAGAAGGTACTACTGCCACTATAAACAAATACCAAACCAAATCCCACCGCTGCCACCAATTTTGAAGCGTGTATCGGGTCCCCCTCGGAGATAAGCAATCGCGGGTCACCCATCGAGGTACTCACCGCGATATACGTAGCTTAACTTCGAGAGAAAGCCTACCACTCTACCGCATCGCCCATAAAAACCGGCTTTTACAGCGAGACTGTAGAAGTAGTATTTATACACAAACCCCATTATTGTCACATTACTATAGAATCAAACTAAACAAAAATCGACCTTCTTCTTCTTCTTCCAGTTAAGTAGTTGACTCAATAGAGAGCGTTATACTACGGCATGACGGTCAGGATTAACAGCCCAGAGGGCAATATTTACAATTAAAAACAAGTTCCAGCTATGTCTACTGGAACTGAGTAGCCGGAATGCTACTCAAGGCCCCCTTAAATTCTTCCAGGGAACAAGCTGCTGCGGCTGGCGGAGGCAAGCTGTTCCAGTCTCTGATCGTTCTTGGGAAGAATGAGTACGTGTATACATCCTGGTTTGTTGTTGGTACCCGGAATGTGTGTTGACCTCTTGCTCTTATGTCTGAATGTATGAGGTAGTTGTCTGCTGGGATCGCAACTATTGCATGTTTGATCTTGAATAGAAGAAGGGAGGCGGATCTTTACTCTTCTAACCTGAAGTGGTTCCCATCCTAGGCTGTTTACCATCTGTGTGATGCATCCGGGTTGTCTGTCACTGTAATTCCTTGTGGTGAACCTTGCCGATCTGCGTTGAACTTTCTCAATCTGGTTTGACTGCCCGATGTTATGTGGGTCCCGAATTGAAGCAGCATATTCAAGTGTTGGTCCTATGATCGCTTCGTAGGATCTGGCTCTTACTGTCTTCTTGCAGCCTCGAAGGTTGCGTTTCAGGAATCCCAAAGTTCTGTTCGCCCTTGATGTTATGTCATTTATGTGAGTGTCCCATCTTATTTTGTTGTTGATTGTTACTCCCAAATATTTGCCACCGTGTCTAGTTTGTGGTTGTGAAGCGAGTAGTCGGCTTTGGGTGTGTTACGTTTGGCTGCGACCTGGATTACCACGCCTTTCCTTTCAAGCGACTATCTCACAGATTAATACATCCATATTCGTTTCCTTTTCCCACCCCTGGAAATGGTCTTCCACTAATAGGACGAAAACGATTATCTATGTCTTACTTCTCAATTCCGCTCATAAACGTTTCGTAAACATATACAGAAGATTCGTTTTGCAGGAAATATCTACTTATGTCCTGGTAAAGCTCAGGAAAATGCAGAAATAAATGGCACACAACTTGCTCAATATGAGACCACGTGCTACGAGCTCATATTGTCTTACAACGCCACCTGGGGTATGGCGGAGGCGACATGCGTGAAAAGGGGAGGCCATCTCGCAGACATAAACGATGTGGCGGAGCAGACCTTCATCGAGAGATTTCTGCGGAACTTCTCACCAAAACATGCCGTGTGGATAGGACTTAATGACAGACAGAAGGAGGGGACCTTTGTATGGACTTCCGGTGAGTATCCTGGTGAATGTCTCACAGGATTACTTCTCTTTGGTACGCTTCATTACATCAATCTACTTACCTGATGAAAAGGGAGAGCACTGCGAAGATAAATAGTGGATTTAATGTTGGCGGACACTCGATATTTCGTTTGTAGAAATATACGTTTTCTAAATCAGCTGTATGCCAATTTGTGTGATTCCTGGGGTAAATGCTTATTTATTATATAATCTTCTCAATCGGGGTGACAACCAAAGACCGAAGCTGCACCAAAGACAAACAGGACTTACGCCATAAAGGTTGTGCATGTATAGATTATCTTGAGCCATTATTTCTTATCATTGTACTGTTTTATCATCCACGCAGGAAGAATTGGTTATCTATATAACTAAATAAGGTCATAACATCTTTCAAACCCAATGAAAATAAAGAATGATTAATCCGTTTTGTACATTTCATTGTGACAGGTGCAGCAACTTCCTATGTTAACTGGTACACGAGCCATTCTAACCACTTTGTGTCACATGACCTGGAGGACTGTGTTGTCTTTATTCCATACCAGAACGGACGCTGGGATGATCTACCCTGCAAGGAATACTATTCCGAACCAGTTCATTACCCCACCCTTTGTGAATACAGTAAGTATGTAAACGTTGTCTTCCGTTCAAGCAAATTCAGAATCCTTTGCGAGAGATGCATTGATACTATTGTATCAAGTTGACACTTCTTAGACTGTTTAAATATGAGGTATACATCGTTCATCACCACACAAGATGGCAGAAACAGATACACTTCAGAGTTACGTGCCCTTGAATATAGCCATATAGGAGTTGACACCACTTACAATGTTTTGACATGACACATATAACGTTCACCACCACGCAAGCCCGGGAGCTGTTCGTATTTTAGAATTATGTTCCCATGAACCTAGAAAATCTTATGTATATTGATGTATAAGCCAAGTCCTTCATTTTTATGAATGTCTTAGCTTAGTATTATACACACTAAATGCAGTCTTTACTTATATGTGCGTGTGCATGTGTGAGGCAGATTTTCAAGGCATTGTAATTGTTCTTTATTCATCCTTGTATCCAAAAGGAATTTTCCATTTTAAGAGCCTGGGAATCCTGATTAACATCACACTATCTACATACATCTTCTTTCAGAAATCCCACAATGAGGTGTCAACAGATGTCAGCGAACGTGTTAGAAATAGCGTGCGTGTAAAATTCCTACAATAAACGAATAAGTGTTTACACTTTGTTGATATGCATTTTGTTTAAGAAACAAGCCTACACCAGCTAAATATGGGTTGCAGCATCTGTTCCTACACACCTTGTATTCATATTGCAAAGAATATGGGTGAATTAGAGGTAGTTAACCTTTGCTTACTCACACTTCGCAATTTCCTTCTACAACATTGTATTGTAGTTACTTATTAGAATATTTCTGCTCTCTCGACTCCGTAAACTATATGATTTAATGCATCGGTTTTCAAATACTGCTAATGTAAGACAAACTCAGCCTCTGTACATACGTGCTGTAAATTGTAACGGTGTGCCCCGATTACTTAAATAGACAACTCTTCGAGAGCATCCTCTGGCTTCTTAAAGTCAACGGTTAAAAGCGTTAGGGTAAACATGACTTAAATACATTTCCAGTTATATCGACATGCCCGACTCATAATGACAAAGTAAGACCCATTACGTTATTGCCCAAGCTGGGTTTAACCATTGGGATTTCATAGGTCAGTCGGCGAGACTACCTCTCATGAAAAGTCATAGACCGGTACCGAAGTTAAAACCCATGCAGAGAGGGGCCATGTGTTTTCAAGTGATATCTATTACCACAATGGTTTTTCTTAAATATCGTGTTGCAGGTATGTTAAGACGGGTATTTATGAAGTCATATATCAAATACATAATTCAAAGATTACCCCCTTTTAATGACATATTAAATCAACATTTAGTTACAACTTCAAAATATTAAGGAAAGTACATTGTAATTATATGTTAATGCCCAATCGTTGTTTGTAAAATAGTTGAAACCAGCTATATAATGGTACCTGCAATAAAGAAATCATAAACTTAACATAAGTACGCAAGTTGTCGAATTTAATTACTTATCTTAAAAGAAGTTCATTTGCATATTTGTACAGGGTCTATTTAGAACAAGGAAAAGTAGTCTATATCATCTTATGACTATATGATAAGTTCACCTGCAAATCGTATACATGTACACGGACCCTTTTACTATTTCTTTTATTCGAGTCTATTAAAGTTTCTATGCGTCCTAGGATTATTTTTTTAAACTTTCGAAAATAAAGCAATAAAGAATGATTTAACATTTCATCAGAGAAACCAAATGCATATAAGATGAATTTCGACATTTTTCATTTTATAAAAATCCGAGGGAACTCCGACATAATCTAAATATAGCGTCAAGCTATGAATAACCGGTCACGTGACGCTCACGTGATACTATGACTACACGCTGAAAACAAAAATGGTCGCTGACGCTAACTAGTATCTTCTAAGTTAGGTGTATATCGTCACGTGACAGGCACTCGACAGCCCAGGTGACGTAACTAATTACCATATAGCTGTAGTAACATACAATAGTCGAGGCTGTGGGGGTGTTCCGTCAATATCTTCATTCATACCGCGATTTCGGCGATCTTTTAATGAATATTTGTTAGAAGCATAGCTGAATGCCATATGCAAATTCTACTTTTTACCTTTATATATTTTGTGGATGACGTCCAGGATCTTTAACGCTGTGTGATATTATAAAACCTTGCCTTACCATCACCAATATGAAAGAGTGTGTTAACCCTTTCCCAAACAATAACGACATTTGACGACTTTGTTGCACACGACTTTAGAAAAAAATGTGGGAAAAGGAGAAATTGCTCGTAAGGAGCAATTTCTCCTTTTCCCAAAATGTTTTCTACCCTTTCAGAAGATCATTTTCCGATTTCATCACATTTTGAAATGTTGTCTGGAAACTCTTTCAATTTGGGACAGTCGAAAATTTGTTGTTTGGGAAGGGTTAAATTTAATCAGACACCCAAATAAGCTTTTCAAGTCGTGTTATGTGAAAAGACACCCAAGCGATACAACAGGTCGACAATGCCATTGCTAAGCTACTAATTACATGGTGCTGTATAACGCCCTTAATCACAATTTTTACATCAACATACTATACTCAGTTGTAAATAAGTTGTCCATTTGGCAACTCTCTCACAGCGGTCACCTCCGCTTAATTACCTTTACTGGGATATTAATGTAGTGAACCCTGATATTGACCAATGGGAACGAAATTGCTTGATGGACAAGACGCAAACGGTTTCAAATGAATATGCATAACGTTCTAACCAATGTAACTGTGTGTGTGGTTCTCAGACACCAGCTACAAGCTGAGATTGCTTTTAATAGCTCTTATTCGATGGTTCAATCAAAGACCAAGTCCATCACAAAAGTATAAAACTTACTATAGTCTTGCACTAAACCCTTGTATATAAAACTTACTATAGTCTTGCACTAAACCCTTGTATATAAAACTTACTATAGTCTTGCACTAAAGCCTTGTATATAAAACTTACTATAGTCTTGCACTAAACCCTTGTATATAAAACTTACTATAGTCTTGCACTAAACCCTTGTATATAAAACTTACTATAGTCTTGCACTAAACCCTTGTATATAAAACTTACTATAGTCTTGCACTAAAGCCTTGTATATAAAACTTACTATAGTCTTGCACTAAACCCTTGTATATAAAACTTACTATAGTCTTGCACTAAACCCTAGTATATAAAACTTACTATAGCCTTGCACCAAACTCTTGTATTGTAAATCTCCGACAAATATTCTTTGTGGATTGTATGCCGACTTTTCAATTGACCAATCGACACTTTCCCGCCCAATACTTGTCGGAGTTGATTTCACAATACGATCTATTAATAGCAATATGCACGAGAACACATGCCTTTGTTTGACAGTGTTCGAAACACTCTTTCTTCAGTTCTTCGATTCTAAGTCCAATGAACTGTATAGGCCGCCAAGTATTTGGGCCACGTCACGGGAAGAGGGGCACTCGGACATAGCAAACAGTGTAGCCCCAGACCAGCCGCCACGTCAATGACGTGGCGGCTGGTCTGGGGTTACATTGTTTGCCATCTTAGAGGACATCAAGTTCTACCTTTAAATAAATACAAATGATAACTGCCGTGACTAGATGCTGGAATAATAGCGCTAAGAAAGAGCTGAGTCAGCGTTTTTTATTTATGTTCGAGTGCCCCTTTTCGAGTGACGCGGCCCATTCAAGTATTATGAGTATTCATTTTAAGGCGTTTTATCAATCGGTCAATTGTATAAATAAAGACGTTAGACTCACCATATTCACAGAAGAACGTATATATCTCGTAGCAAGGTCTGGTCTCCCAAAGGCCATGGTTATTCGGGTTTATCACGGTGCAATCGAAATTGTTGTGTAACAGCGTAGTTTTCTCTCCTGGTTTGAAATTGTTGAATGAAGCATTGGCGCCTGTGAAAAAGAGTATTTGATGCATGATGGTCTATGTGATAAAATAGCTTATTCATAGCCCTTGAATGATTGTGGGGAGCATTAAGGCCGGCAAGCAGGTTAACTGTCAAAAAGAATAAATAGAGAATAGATGGTTGGTGTCGTGAATCGGAAATGTTATCGGGCAAGGCTTAGGAACATTATCCGGTGAGCCGAAGGCGAAACGGATAATAATTCGAAGCCGAGCCCGATAACTTTTCCAATTCAACGACACCAACTTTCTATTCTATTTATCATGTTACCTTATTGTATTCTTTCAAACAAACAAGATGTAAATAAAACACGAGAAAAAAGGACAAAATAAGAAGAGAATGATGTAAACATGACGTCATGTCGTTCTTATGACGTCATGATTCGTCACGTGCATGTGATAAATGGTTAGTGCCAGATATCACAAATGTTATACGGCACCGAGTTATCGGTCCCAAAATGACACTAGTGACAGGATAAAAGTGTTTCTGAGCCACAGATACATGACTATGTTTCTGAGAGGTAAAGAGGATGTTTCACAATGGGCTATGTAAATTATTGTATACAGTTAGTCCCATGCCTAGAAAAGGTGTGCCACTGAGTTTTCACATCGTGTCAAAAATTCTTCAGTTATAATGCGATGCCTTGAAGATTATTGATGGAAGAGGAACCCTGTTACCTGCTCATAAGGGTTAGTCAATCTGAATAAGACCAACGGCATTGTGTTAGACAGCCCAGAAGTTAATTCTTGAGAAGATTGAGATAAACATGGACCCTTATTTGAACCAATGCATAGATTGGGCTTGTAATCTTTAGTTAAGTACTTTAACTACTGAGCCATGGAGGCCCTTCCGAAATCAAATGTATATCAGCACTAGAATATGCGTTGCGGAGTGGTTAAGGTGGTGGATTAATAACATGGTGCTCAAGGGTTCGAACCCCACCGACAACTCGTTGGTGTGGCCTTTGGCAACTCACTTCAGGGCATTGACCTAGTACTAGCTTTGGAGGCCCCTTCGAAATACAATGCATTCCAGGGTACCGTTTTACTAAACAACTTACGGAAAATGTTTGCGTAAACCATAACTGATACACATGGATAGTATCTTCAATGAAAGTACAATATTGCAATGTGACACATCATTGGAAGCGTCTCGGAGAGACGATTCCGATGATGTGTTACTTTGAAATATTGCTTAGCCCAATATTGATAAAAGAGGAACTGTTGTTTTAGACTTAGGCAAATCTTAAGCGTAAACTGTTTAGTAATACGGTAACCAGTACTCGAACCTGCCTGGCTGAGTGGTTAAGGTGGTGAACTAAGAACATGGGGCTCAAGGGTTCGAGCCCCACCGACACCTCGTTGGTGTGGCCTTTGGCAAGTCACTTCAGATCCCTAGCCTAGTACTATTGGATACAGGAAAGCCGTAGAAGTCACAGGCTTCGGCCTTTATCCTGTACCAATAACGGTAAAAGGTAAACGGTATTATGTATTTGTCAACAGAGGCCTCCTTGTGATGAATAAAGGTAATGCAAAGGGTTTTGTTTATTATAGTGTCACCCCTATTGAAAGGGTCAGCCAGTTTGGCTTATGAGACACTTTTCACTGATTAGTACCTCCCAACTTCTATCACTATGTCAGGCGCCAAGCAGATATAAGTCGGTAACCATTAATTTTGACTAACTTGCAGCTCACGAACCGACCATTTCGGCCATACCTGTCGTCCAAGTGAAGTGATTTTCCACGAGACGGTCTGTATAGCCTGTCCACACTTTCTCGTGAAACCCCTTCAGCTTGAGAAACCCTTGAAGGAAGTCCTGTTCCTGTCGAGTCTGGATGTCAACCACGTGACTCGAGACCACGTGACACAGTGTGTCTGCGTTGTTCAGGCTCTGTCTGTTGTTTGTATCGAGGGTGTAACAGCTGGCTCCCCATTGGGCGAGCAGGTGACTACTGGCTTGTGCTTCCCATGCCTGGAGCGCAGGCGGACATCTTGATAGATCTGTAACGATACTTTATGGTTTGATCTATTTTACCTTTGGATTGATTTACTTATTATGGCAGCATGATATTTTAACCATGCTTTTATTATTATTATTATTATTTATTATTTATTCACCCTATTTGTTTTTCATCCATTGTGAGGCAAGCTTAAATCTTGTTCAAAGCCACTACCGATGACTGCTTCCTGGATACTAAACCAGTAATCGCGCCGGTTTGTGGGTTAGTCCCGAAAATTTCCACCTCGCCTAACGGGGATTTGAACCTGGGACCCTCGGTACAAGAGCCAGACGCTCTACCCCTGCACCAATGTCACCAACATGCACGAATGTCGCCCGCATGTTTGCTTTCCGTATATGCTTTGGTGTTTTAATTAGACTCCTCATGTGTGTTTGACTCTGCATTCATGTTGTATGTTTTATCTCACTTTCCTTTATGTTTCACCATGCTAAATTGTGCTTTAATGCCATGCTTCGATGTATGTTTACAATGAGTTCGTGCGTGTTTTGCCCTAACTTTTTGTATCTTTTGACTCAGCCCCATGCTTGGTTGATCTGATTTTCATACAATTTATTACATGCAACCATGTCTTCACTCGTAATATAGCGTGTGTAGTTCTACGTTTATCTTCACAATATCACTATCATATGACATTGAATTAAAATAGATTAAAGTTTTGTATTTTTGTTAACATAAATGAGTACTCACAACGCACCAATCCATGTAATATGCATTTCTACAAACTTTTGGCAACATATCTCTTCAGAACTGTTTGTTACTTTCTCAGACAAAAATAGAATCACTAAATGATTATAAATGGATTACGTTAAACCTTCCTCTCCACATTTTTAACGCTTTAACATATCAAGAAATAATTGGGATTAAAAGAGAAATACCGAAAAATAAGTGTTGTCTCATTTTTATCTCAAAGTCTTTTTGTCCAATTTTTATATAAAAATGAAAACAAAAAATAAAGATTAACATGTAAGTAAAAAAAGAGAAAAAAACCTACATTTTCATTCTTCATAATTCGCTTCGATCCTGCATACAATTCGGAATTGTAACACAATTCCTTCCTTAATTGGAATAGGTTAAAGTAACTTACCGCCAATTGATGATGAAACTGTTCCTCCAATGATTCCAAACAGATTGCCGAAAAGGTTAAAAGGAGTTGTATGTATTGGTGTTCCTGATGACGCTGGAAACATAGATTCGATGATTGTGTTTGTATATTGGATATCATATGATAAAGCAGTCTGAACTCACCGGGTCGATCCAATGAAAGCACCTCTATTGTAATATGGAAGATGCCATATTGTTTCTTGCGATACTTATTTCATTGTACAGTACTTTCGTTTTCAGTTATAGCTCTTAAATGTAAAATCTAAAAGCTCATTTAATTTGATTAAGGAAACAGACATATATCACAACTTATATTTCCACTATCATATTTAAGTTACCGATCAAAAATAATGATTTGAAATGATGTTCAACACGTTCATATAGCCTACATTGAACTACTCAACCTGGATGTACATAGATAATAGATGGTTGGTGTCGTGAATCGGAAATTGCCGAGCCCGATAATTTTTCCCTATATTCAAAGACACCAATCATCTATTCTATTTATCCTGTTTTCCTTATATATACTTTTAAACAAACAAAATGAAAATAAAACACGTGAAAAAAAGCAGAGAATGATGTAAACATGACGTCATGTATCATGGCATTCTTATGACGTCATGATTTGTCACGTGGATGTGTTATATGGTTAGTGCCGGATATCACAAATGTTATACGGCACATATTTATCGGTCCCAAAGTGGCACTATTGACAGGATAAGTAGGAAATATGTTACTAGCCGGGGACGATTCACGAAATAATGTAACTCTATACGTACGTTCGATGTATATTTCTCAGGTCACGGAAATACCCGAGTAGTTACGATTGATGATAAAGATAAAGATAAAATGAAGTATATTTTGATATATTCGTGAATAAGCGGCTCAAATCAGCCGTCTATCTGACAATAACAAACAAAAACACTAAGATGATACATGTATTAACAATAAACGCATTGCTCTAATATACTCTGACAATGAAGATAACATATCAAATGCAAGACAAGATTCAACAAAATAAATATACATGTTCCAGGAAACAATGAGTCATTAATTAAAAAACCAGACTGTAAACTTTGTTGCATAATCTGCAGCCATTAAAGGTGACTAATAAACCAATGTTTATTGTAGAACAAGCCCTGTCATTTCTCATTTTAAGGCAAATTGTTTGTTAATTAACCATACACAGATTGCAGGGCTTTTTCTCGTTATGTAACAGGGGCCCATCAAAGGTACCTTCCCAATAGGAAATTTCTTTAAAATCATGCAGTTAAAACTCAAAATTCAGCAATTCTATCGATAAAAGTTGCCAAAATTAGCAGACATAAGCTATTTCCAAATTTAAGGGACAATAAGCCTTGAACAAAGAAAAGAGAGCGATAGAGAGAGTTCGACGTCTGGAATTTAAAGCCATAGAAATAAAGAACAACGCAAAATTGACCGGTATTCACTTCGAGTTATAGAGGGGTTCGACAATCAGAAGTTCGAGGTATCGATATTCTACTGTAGTGCCATCACGGTTGCTTTAATTGTATTTATATATCCCGTGTATTACCTTTCCGAGTCGTCATGTGGGTTGTCGATGGAGTGGTGAAGACAGCGGGTGTTGGTCTAACCGTCGTTGGGAGGAAATTCTGTCCAACGGTTGCTGTGTGAAACGATTGAAACATTGATGTATTGTTCGTACAATGTCTTTTTTCGACATATTCTGTTCGAAGGATCGCTCATGAAGTTTGAAGAGGCGACAAGAACTCATACCGGACAGCTCTATACTCTTTGATTATTTATCAAATTAACTTTACTTAATTATTATTTTAAATTGTATGTGTATGTAAATGTATATATTTATGTAGCAACGACATGTAAATGTTATTCTAATAAATGGTTCAACTTGAACTATAATTGTCCTGAACATAGATACGACCGAATTTCTACGGGTTAATTGAAAGGGGGGGACTTCATGAAAAAGCAACGTTTCAATTAATTAAACTGCCATACATTTTTCAATAAGTTTACGCTCGTTAATGTTCGATAATCGTAAATATCATCGAAATGTTTATGTTTGCTTTTTTAAGCTAGGAATTACAAAATAAATGAAAAATAAATTGCATGAGTATGCATGCTGCTAAATAAAAGTAGTCAAAAGACATGCCATGTATTCGCTGATAATGTGTCGATTTAAATAAGTCATACTCATTAATGTAAAGTTAAATTCGGTATTTTTGCACCTTATGATGTAAAATCATTCTAACATCACTTCAACATGCATCTGATACGCAATGAATCAGTGTCGAGTAAAAACACAGTAAAAAAAAGGTATAACAACGAGTAATCTGCACATTTCAGACGTTTACAATTTAATGATGTTTTTTCAATTGTTAGGCCCCAAAACCTTTCTACAACGACAGTTGGGCTAATATTGTATTGATACGAATTTTAGAATCAGGTTATCGTAAAAATACGGTTTGGGCACATTACTTACGGTATTGACTCATTACTTACGGTATTGACTCATTACTTACGATATTAACACATTACTTACGGTATTGACACATTACTTACGGTATTTACACATTACTTACGGTATTGACTCATTACTTACGGTATTGACTCATTACTTACGATATTAACACATTACTTACGGTATTGACACATTACTTACGGTATTGACACATAACTTACGGTATTGACTCATTACTTACGATATTAACACATTACTTACGGTATTGACACATTACTTACGATATGGGTACATTACTTACGGTATTGACACATAACTTACGGTATTGACACATTATTTACGGTATTGACACATAACTTACGGTATTGACACATTACTTATGGTATTGACACATTATTAACGGTATTGACACATTACTTACGATATTAACACATTACTTACGGTATTGACTCATTACTTACGATATTAACACATTACTTACGGTATTGACACATTACTTACGATATGGGTACATTACTTACGGTATTGACACATTACTTACGATATGGGTACATTACTTACGGTATTGACACATAACTTACGGTATTGACACATTATTTACGGTATTGACACATAACTTACGGTATTGACACATTACTTATGGTATTGACACATTATTAACGGTATTGACACATTACTTACGGTATTGACACATAACTTACGGTATTGACACATAACTTACGGTATTGACACATTACTAATGGTATTGGCATATTATTTACAGTATTGACACATAACTTACGGTATTGACACATTACTTACGGTATTGACTCATAACTTACGGTATTGACACATTACTTACGGTATTGACACATAACTTACGGTATTGACACATAACTTACGGTATTGACACATTACTTATGGTATTGGCATATTATTTACGGTATTGACACATAACTTACGGTATTGACACACTACTTACGGTATTGGTACATTACTTACGGTATTGTTACATTACTTACGGTATTGACACATTTCTCACGGTATTGACACATTACTTATGGTATTAGTACATTACTTACGGTATTGGTACGTTACTTACGGTATTGACACATAATTTACGTATTGACTCATAACTTACGGTATTGACACATAACTTACGGTATTGACACATAACTTACGGTATTGACACATTACTTATGGTATAGGCATATTACTTACGGTATTGACACATAACTTACGGTATTGACACATTACTTACGGTATTGACTCATAACTTACGGTATTGACACATTACTTACGGTATTGACACATAACTTACGGTATTGACACATAACTTACGGTATTGACACATTACTTATGGTATTGGCATATTATTTACGGTATTGACACATAACTTACGGTATTGACACACTACTTACGGTATTGGTACATTACTTACGTTATTGTTACATTACTTACGGTATTGACACATTTCTCACGGTATTTACTTATGGTATTAGTACATTACTTACGGTATTGGTACGTTACTTACGGTATTGACACATAATTTACGTATTGACTCATAACTTACGGTATTGACACATTACTTACGGTATTGATACATAATTTACGGTGTTGACTTTCATTTAGTGAAGCGTTAAAGATATATTAATTGAAACCTGGGAAACCAATGAGAGCATGGTCTTCATTACATATGTCGATAGTATTAGATTTTTTATAATGAAAGACGATACATTTATACAAACTATACATAAGTGTTAGCATTTGTATTACTATTGAAGTTGTCATTACCTATGTCATCTTTGGAAGGGGATCCCGGACAGGTTTGCTGCAATACCATGCCTGTTGTTGATTCCACGAATCCATACTAGAGTAATGTAGTAAAACAATAGTGCTGTGGTCAGTACACAAGGTAATTTACCACAACTGTCAGTGCATGTGCGATTTAACCGATCTGCTTAAACTACCTCCTACTCATCTGAACTGTCAGCAAATAGTCATTGGCTAGGAATAAAAATTTTGCTTTTCTGGTACTAAAAGAAATATATGGAGAATTGAATAGGAAACTCATCTTAGTGATGTATGAAAAACCGTAAAACTGAGTAAAACAAAACGAAGTGTTAATTGAATTATATTTTTATTATACTATCAAAATGTCAAAACTTACCATATGTCAATACATCTACCAAATTTACTCATACAGCACAAATTGGAATACAAAGCTGCATACATTAACTGTACATTAGACGGAGAATTCTAAATCTTCGGATTAAACACATGCATAAAATCGACACTTGCTATGGCCCGTTCTACTACGCAAAAGGTGAAAACAGGGAACCATTCGTTTTCATATTTCTGACTGCGAATTAGTTCTCAGTGAGAATAATGAGATTCATTTTCCCACTAAAACTGTGAAAATCCATGCCTAAATATGATCCCTCATAGTGCTGGAACCGACTTTATGCTTCTGCAAAAAAGTTAGATCCAGGCCATACACCAAGCAAATTGGCGGCTGGACTGTGATCTAACCTGTCAATCTCTACCAGAGTAAATTGGTTCCCGCTACGCTCCCACATTTATCTTGAGGTAGTATCCGGGGGACGATAAGTCTGCATAGGAGATTGCTTAGCCTGGTGGATACTCGTCCGTTCGTATACCGCGAACCTAATGCGGGTTAGCATGGGCCAGGGTACCGTTTTACTAAACAGTTTACGCTTAAAGGTCATATGTACAGGTTGGGTTTATTTCATAAAATTAAGATATGAAGTAAAAGAATCACATTGAAATTATTTGCAACATTTTAGCATAACGCATTACGTCATAAATCACCGTCATAGCGCACCGATTAATAAAAGTTCGTATGACTTACTTCCCTTTGCTGTGACGTCACTCGTGATCCACTCAATGCGCCATGTAAAGGGCGTGAAGAGCGATCGCTGGTTAGAATTGGAGTTTTTCTTCAAGTAAACGATCCTAAAGTCATTGTTTGGATTGACAGCGCATTTTCTTTATTGAATATGATTCATTTTATAAGAGTATCAATTTGAAAAGAGATAAATTAGTAACTTAACCCGTGAATTTGCATGGATTTGTCATTGCGTAAACCTGTTCATATGAAAGGAACGGCTTGAAATTTGGACGATTTTCCTTGAAATAAATGATTCTTAAGTCATTCTTTGGATTGACAGTGAATTTTCTATACTGGATATTTTTCATATTATAAGAATATCCATGTGAAAAAAAAAATTAGTGACTTAACGCGTGAATTTACAAGGATATGTCAATGCGTTCATATGAAAGGAACGGCTTGAAATTGGGACGATTTTCCTCGAAATAGCAATCCCTAAGTCAATGTTTGGATTGACAGTGCATTTTCTTTATTGAATATGTTTCATATTATAAGAATATTCTTCTGAAAAGAAAAAGTAAGTGACGTAACGCGTAAATTTGAAAGGATTTGTAAATGTTTTCATATGTAAGAATCGGCTTGAAATTTTGACGATATTTGTGAAAACAGCTATTTTTATTAATATTTGTTGAAAAAAAAAACACGCGTACTTTTTCGTCAATGATCGTGTTTTTGCATTAAGGTTTTAATTGAGTAGTAAACAAAGACATAGATCTGAATAAACGAATTGTCTTAAAACCGTACATCGTATAACTATTAACTGTCAAATTCACCCTGCATTGTCTTATCAATACATGAAATGAAACGGGAGAAGATCATAAATTGCAAACAAGCAAACCGTATTATAACCCAACTTACTTGTGATACGAAGGTTATCCTTTAACTCACATTTTCACCACACATCAACTTACTTGTGATGCGAAGGTTATCCTTTAACTCACATTTTCACCACACATCCAAATTTCAAAACTAAACACTGGCACATTCAAGAGTATTTGTTAAAATTATCCGGCAACTTTCCAGTAACTCCACCCCCAGTAAGAGGTCTATGATTTCGAAATTGATTCCGATGTCGTCTTTCTAGATCAACGGTTTTGACTTAAGAATTGTTCTTCATATTCACTTTACATTTATGCTCGTTTTCTCTCGTGTAAGTAGCCTTGACATATTGAGCATTTAATTTTCGGACAGGTTTAATAATTAACAGCTAAAACAAAAACATCGTCATAGTTTATTTTACTAACAACCTTGAATAAACATATTTGAATTTATTTTTTATGATTTTGGAATTTAAATATCAATTTGACAAAACTTGATTTTTTTGTTGAAAACATAGAGTTAATACCGTTTTGTTGAATACTGATTATCATTTACTTAATGAAGTGTCAAACTATTCTAATAGAAAAGACAACATGTTCACTTCTTTGAATATCACAACGACAAAGTATCAGACGTAAGTCACATTGAGAGATAAATATGTCCTGACACCTTATCAATCCAAACATCCTGTGAGAGTTTGGTCTTAATTGGTTATATCTTAACAATGGATTTTTTAGATAAATTTAATTGCCGCGCATTGAAAGTGTGAGATTTGTCGCTTGTTATTTCATGTCTGGAATAGCAGAACGTGTCAGACCTGTTAATTAACAACAGATATATTTAAGAGATTAACGCCAGAGGCTATCTTTCGCCTAAACAATAAAGGACTTGAGACTTGAAACGTACTGTGCAAATGTGGCAGATTGGTGTTAATTTGCATCACGACCCTTAATCCTTGTAATGTCCGATGTTTGTTGATTGACCCTTTGTATGTGAGGTAAACTGACAATGATCAATTAAATTGTAAACAAAAAGATTATGTTCAAATGTGTAAATTATATATTTAGTGATCTTATTACTCAATTATCAATATAAATTTGTAATAATCATGTTTGAACACCTGCATTTCAGTGTGACATACGTCATTTAAACCAATATTACCAATGGCAAAAAAATGAGGTGTGTAATTTAAGTAATTCCGAAAAGCAGACGCTTAAGTTAAGATCGAACCCATTATCATTTGCGTTGATGAGTTCAGAAACAGTTTGCGGATATCAAATATTCATTATTTTGAATTTTCGTTCAAAGACAACGGCAGACAAAAGAAACTTGCTTGTTTTAATCGGTTTGTTATCATAGCAATCAACGTACATTTTTAATTTTGTCTCATTTATGTACAATGGCAACGTTTCTACGATTATGCTTAAACATAAAACAAGTTTTGCAAATAAGAACAAGATGCATTTAAGCGTTAAAAACCCAAAGACATGGCAATACAATAACTTATGATATTGGATGAAATTAACATATTCTTGCAACCCTTTGAATTCTTACGTAATATAATCGTAAAGCAGCCTAATTAAGTATTCCTAACTAAGTATGTAGCATAGTTAATCTGTTCCAAACAAAACTAGCTTGGAGAGTAAGAGAGTCATTCAAGGAAATTAACTTTCTAAAAAGGTGTAATCAACGTGATATATCCTTTTCTTGAATTTATCTACACGAGGCTCAAACATCCCAAACTAACAGTCAGGAATTGTTTTTATCACGAACATCAGCTCACCACAACGTTAATTTTGAAAAATACTTTCCTTTACCTGAGATCATGTGGGAAACAGCGTAACAAAAGGACTTGCGGCTTAAATTATATCATTAGCAACTTGGTACATTGGGTAATAAAACAACGACTTTTGATAGATATTTGGGGTCATTCCGAAACACAATGTACACATTCGCGCGTCACACCAATGTCTTGACACATGATTGTATGCTTTATCCAAAGACCTAATAAAATGTGTTTGAAATAAGGGAAATATAACGGTTACTCAATAAGTAGAATGAATTTGAAGCGTCTTCTCCTATATAAATAAATTACTTTGAATTGAGTCCGATCATTTAAAGATCAATACAATCAATTCTCTAGAAACGCCTAACAATGCGTAAACTTGCCGTCTTCGAAGTGAAAGTAACACAGCCTATTGTTCTTGTTTGGGGAATATATCTTTTGCTTATTTGTAAAATAAAGACGGACCAGTTTACTTATCGAAACTTTTTGCAGCTTTTATGTTCGTCAGAAAACGGGAGAAACTCGCATCCCTGCGACCAAAAGCAGAATAACACCAGAAGACCTGTCAAAATACCATATTCAATATCCAATTTACGTTTCCCAAAACACAATTCAACACTTAAAATGTCCGAAATTTGTGCAAAAACACCTTCGTTACTGAGAACTAGATTCTTCTTACTGATAGTTCATATGACTTTGAAGCACAAATGACGTCACAACAAGGGAGATAAGTCATTCACAAAAATCGATAAAGGTGAATAAAAGTAGTCAAAAACAACATTTTTCGCTTCTGTATGAGAAAAAAATCATTACCTCCGTCATAACGAAACCATAACCGAATTCAAAAACCATAATTAAAGAAAATTTTGTTTATCGAGAAATTTGACCTTTAAGATTTGCGTAAGTCTAAAACAACAATTCCTCTTATTTCAATATTGGACGAAGCAATATTGCAAAGTGACACATCATTGGAATCGTCTCCACGAGACGCTTCCAATGAAGTGCCACATTGCAACATTGTACTTTCATTGAAGATACTATCCATGTTTATCAATTATGACTTACGCAAACATTTTCCGTAAGTAGTTTAGTAAAACGGGCCCCAGGACTCCAGGCTAGAGATTGCTAACCTGTTTGATACTCTGACTATCTTTCCTCGTCAAAATTACACAGATATGTAAGGTTTCGGAAAGCAGACAAAACAAAAATCTTTTTTTTAGAAAATTACCAGCATTCTAAGGGTTATATGATATGATTTCGTGTCTAGTATACCACATACCCTGTGATTGAGAGCGATCCTATACCACATACCCGGTGATTGAGAGCGATTCTATACCACATACCCGGTGATTGAGAGCGATTCTATACCAATCCTGTATCTGTAATACCACATACCCGGTGATTGAGAGCGATCCTATACCACATACCCGGTGATTGAGAGTGATTCTATACCACATACCCGGTGATTGAGAGCGATTCTATACCAATCCTGTATCTGTAATACCACATACCCGGTGATTGAGAGCGATTCTATACCACATACCCGGTGATTGAGAGCGATTCTATACCAATCCTGTATCTGTAATACCACATACCCGGTGATTGAGAGCGATACTATACCACATACCCGGTGATTGAGAGTGATTCTATACCACATACCCGGTGATTGAGAGCGATTCTATACCAATCCTGTATCTGTAATACCACATACCCGGTGATTGAGAGCGATTCTATACCACATACCCGGTGATTGAGAGCGATACTATACCACAAACCCTGTGATTGAGAGCGATCCTATACCAATCCTGTATCTGTAGTACCACATACCCTGTGATTGAGAGCGATCCTATACCACATACCCTGTGATTGAGAGCGATACTATACCACATACCCGGTGATTGAGAGCGATTCTATACCACATACCCGGTGATTGAGAGCGATTCTATACCACATACCCGGTGATTGAGAGCGATCCTATACCACATACCCTGTGATTGAGAGCGATACTATACCACATACCCGGTGATTGAGAGCGATCCTATACCAATCCTGTATTTGTAGTACCACATACCCTGTGATTGAGAGCGATCCTATACCACATACCCTGTGATTGAGAGCGATACTATACCACATACCCGGTGATTGAGAGCGATCCTATACCACATACCCTGTGATTGAGAGCGATACTATACCACATACCCGGTGATTGAGAGCGATCCTATACCAATCCTGTATCTGTAGTACCACATACCCTGTGATTGAGAGCGATCCTATACCACATACCCTGTGATTGAGAGCGATACTATACCACATACCCGGTGATTGAGAGCGATCCTATACCAATCCTGTATATGTAATACCACATACCCGGTGGTTGAGAGCGATCCTATACCAATCCTGTATATGTAATACCACATACCCTGTGATTGAGAGCGATCCTATACCAATCCTGTATATGTAATACCACATACCCTGTGATTGAGAGCGATCCTATACCAATCCTGTATATGTTATACCACATACCCGGTGATTGAGAGCGATCCTATACCAATCCTGTATCTGTAATAACACATACCCGGTGATTGAGAGCGATCCTATACCACATACCCGGTGATTGAGAGCGATCCTATACCACATACCCGGTGATTGAGAGCGATCCTATACCAGTCCTGTATCTGTAATACCACATACCCGGTGATTGAGATCGATCCTATACCACATACCCGGTGATTGAGAGCGATCCTATACCAATCCTGTATATGTAATACCACATACCCTGTGATTGAGAGCGATCCTATACCACATACCCTGTGATTGAGATCGATCCTATACCACATACCCTGTGATTGAGAGCGATCCTATACCAATCCTGTATATGTAATACCACATACCCTGTGATTGAGAGCGATCCTATACCAATCCTGTATATGTAATACCACATACCCTGTGATTGAGAGCGATCCTATACCAATCCTGTATATGCAATTCCACATACCCTGTGATTGAGAGCGATCCTATACCAATCCTGTATATGTAATACCACATACCCGGTGGTTGAGAGCGATCCTATACCAATCCTGTATATGTAATACCACATACCCTGTGATTGAGAGCGATCCTATACCAATCCTGTATATGTAATACCACATACCCGGTGGTTGAGAGCGATCCTATACCAATCCTGTATATGCAATACCACATACCCTGTGATTGAGAGCGATCCTATACCAATCCTGTATATGCAATACCACATACCCGGTGATTGAGAGCGATCCTATACCACATACCCTGTGATTGAGAGCGATCCTATACCACATACCCTGTGATTGAGAGCGATCCTATACCACATACCCTGTGATTGAGAGCGATCCTATACCACATACCCTGTGATTGAGAGCGATCCTATACCACATACCCTGTGATTGAGAGCGATCCTATACCACATACCCTGTGATTGAGAGCGATCCTATACCACATACCCGGTGATTGAGAGCGATCCTATACCACATACCCGGTGATTGAGAGCGATCCTATACCACATACCCTGTGATTGAGAGCGATCCTATACCAATCCTGTATCTGTACTCGTACCTCGGACTTGCACTCAAACTCCCCGAGTGTACCGATTTGTGGGGACTGTTTTGAGGCCTGTAAAGTTGCAGATATTTGTCATCAGATGTTTTTGCATTTTTTTTTCTTTTCTTTTATCTTTTTTAATAAGAAATGATTCGTCAATTCATCAAATGAGTAATAAAAAAACAATTCATTAAACTTTGACATACTTTGACGAGGATTTTTTCAAATAGTGAATTGTGCAAATGACATAGTTGAAAACGAGAATAGACGGAGCATACACGACGAACGAGATATCTTCACTAAAACGGAAAATGGACAAGCCGAACAAATGATAAGTGATTTTGCAATCACTCTTCTTAGCGAATGTTTCGTCAAGCTTAAACAAGTCAATTTTGACACATGGAATGAAAATTAAGCATTAAGATGAAAAAAAAAGTGTTTGAAATTTGTTTTATTTGGAAAGATCTCATTACACATACTTTCATGTATATATGTGTCTTATTTTCCCATCTTATAAAGTGTCTCACGATGCGCATATCTTGAAAATACAAAATTCATGATATCTTAGAACCTAAAATAAGTTGGTTAAATATCCAAGCTAACTCTGTTTTGATAGGAAATAGACTGAAATTCAATCCAATAATTTTCATGAAGGGTGTGGTTGGTGTATCGTTACGGAAGTATCACTGTAAGAAATATTGAGGTTTTAACAACGATTACATTCATCGTTCCTGATTGCTTATTCTTAGGGTTCTCGAATTGTTTTGACAGATTCAATGTTTATTCGACGAATTCAACATTTCTTCACTAAAGAATATGCTTGCATTGTTACAAAAAGGTCGTTCAGCCTTCAATGGGGTGGAGATTCTAACTTTTGGATTTTGCTATGACGTAAAATGAAGTACTCACTTGGCTGTAAACCGGAAGTGCCGATATGTAGTTACATATGCACTGGAAATCACCCATAATGCAAGTGAACAGAGAGGCGAGCACGTATGCTTGCGCCAAGGCCATCATATTTCTGAAACTCGAAAAATGCTTCTTGACAATATGCTAGATGTTTCAGTGGGTTCAAATCCCGTGAGTAGCGGGGTTTGCCATCCGACCTTTCATTAATCCACATTCGGCGCGAGTAATGGTTATGTATCTAGGAAGCAGAAACGAGAGAGTTTTAACTAAGTTGTAAGAATTTGTTTCACAATCATTGTAAAATAAATGAGTTTAAAATCATACTATCGCTCAGAAAAACTACAAAACTGGGAAATACGTGTTATAAATTATGATTGAATATGTTAAAAACATAGCGAAAAACCACAGGATCATAATAATATAACGCCTGTACTATTTATTATATATTTTTCAAAATTCTACTTTATCAAATTTGGTGCCCACCAATTTAACTTCATTGTTTACATTTGAGTATCATCTAAAAGAACAAGGAGCGCTCGGATTAATGAGTGGCGATCACCTGGTAAGAAAAATCACGTGAAACACATAAAAATACTGTCATTTATATCCAATATTACCGTGACCTTTTAAAATGGAGAATTTCTTGAGTTTTATTGGTTCCCAATGTTTCTCGGCTGACCTTGTTTTATTGGTTATTGTAAACAAACCATATAGTATTCACTGTTTTAAAATCATTATGTGAACGTGTTAGAGTCTCAATTCCTCTATAAAGGGGAATTAAAAGTACATTTAAGTTAATTTTCAATTATTCTGGAACTTTTACAACTAAAGTGTAAATGAGCACAAGTATTGCTTTAAACTAAATAGACAGGAGTCGTCAGACTTTCAAATCATTATATTTTCTGGTATTTTCCGAAAGCCATATATGCTTTGTATTTAATTGAGTTTAGCGCTGTTAAACCCCATTTATTTTTTACCATGTCAACCGACCTACTTATGAATTTCAAATTATGTAAGTGACTGGTTTCTCCAGCCACTGGCTGTTTTAAGGTAGATCTCCTATAATCCGCCATTTTGAAATTCGTTCATACATCGACTACTTCAGTCGTTTTCGGTAAACATTGGTCGGGGCCGGAACTATTCGGTTTGGTGTGATTAGTTCCAGCTACGACCGATGTATACCGAGAACGACCGAAAAAACCCGACAAACGAGTTAGTTTCAAAATGGTGGATTATGTGTATTCTACTTTAAACGAAGACCTGTGGATCTATTTTCATGAGATACAAATTGCTTATTAGTACATAGATTAACATTAAAATACAGGAGCACTCCATATCCACAGATAAGTTGCCAACTCTACATACAACGTCTACCATTGATCGAACCCTTTACGTCTCGATGTTAAATTCGTTACCAATAGGGGGATCACAGCCAAAATTAAATAACTTGCGACTATTTCCACACAGGTTATTGATACAAATCAGTTACTCTTATAAAATATTCGATTTCAATAAAAAGAACTTAACTTACACTATTAGTTAACTCTAGTTAATACCTGTTCCGACAATACCACAACACAACAACAATAGGTCAACGGCACAGATACAAATCCCTACGGCTAGACAGCGAAGTATTTTAGAAACATAGCGCCACCATGGTTGACCGTTCTATGATAAGGACAAAGAAAAGGGAAAATGGTCCACTACGCATGTCCGTGAACTATTTTGCGAGATAATACAATGAGACTCTATGTATACATGCAAGCTGATCTGGCCCAAAAGCCAAGGGCGACAACTGTCTATCTTCAATGAATTTGTAGCAGCGTTATTTCGAACAGGAAGGAAACCTCACTTTCAAAAATGAAATAAGAAAAATAATGATAATGAAAAATGACAACAAGATACAAATTAAAAACGATAGATCAATCGTTAAGGGCCTCAATGGAAATACGAGATGTTTCTCTTTTTTGTGTTATCCTTGAAATAGATGTATTTGAAATTATGACATAACATAACACAATCATTTAAATTTCATTATTTCATTCAATCTATTGCTTATTCTAGATGTATATGTTGCTGATTATTGTTTTATTGCTCAATATTGAAATACATATAATCTAATCTATCCTAATCTAATCTATGTCCGAATCAGCTCATAGACAATAGTTTGAAGAGACAGAAGACAATTAGACCTCTATGTTCCAACTGATGAAAACATACTGCTGAATCATGGTAATGTAAAGCTTGTCTTCCCCTACAAATAAATGCTTTTAAATGTCGTCTGCAATATACATGTGAATGTTTGGTCAAGGGTTGGCCACATGAAAGCATTCTACGAAAGATACGGACCGAGACAGACATCATCAGATAATTTGTCTTCAAATCTATATAGAGTTAAGATTTGTACCTTAAAATGTGTCCGCGAAAACAGTGTGTGTGTTTTGGCCTATATTGTTTATCTGGGATGAGCATATTTCTTTTGCATTCCATCGTCTGATTACTTCGGTCGAACTCGGTACACATCGGTTAGGACCGGAACTATTCGGTTTTATTGCGAATAGTCCCGGCCCACATAGATATATTACCGAGAACGACAGAGGTAATCCAAAGAAAGAATAAATAATTTTCAAAATGGCGAATTATGGGTGTTCTTCCTGAAAAGACAAACTTCCAAGTGCAAGGACAGATCAAGGGTTCAATGCAAGACTATAGTAAGTGCTTCACATACGTGCAGCACTTACTATAGTATTGCACTGAACCTTTGAGATCTTTTAAAGATATATCAAACAAAACAAAACGTTCGAATATGGTTACGATATTACTGTTTACTGAGCACATGAATACAATCGATATATCAATACAAAGATACGAAACGTCTGAATTCAAACGGGTCCTCGTCATCTAGTGTTTAGCCGATGATGAGATCTGGCAGTGCTTCAAATAGCGTGTGTAGTTTCGCAGTGACATCTGTGAATGGAATAAGACAGTAACATCAACAAGTGAGTCCGTAACAAATGAGGCACATCATGGAATACAAGGTTGGCACTAGATACAATTGACCAGTCGACAGCACCACTCCCCCAATATTTGTCGGAGTTCTTGTCACAAATTGAGCCATTGAAAACGATATTTACGAGCACACGGGTAATTGTTTGTATGAGTTTTTCAGACCATTTCATTAGGTATATTGTTATGAATATTCAAATCGAGGCGTTTTGGCGACTGGCCAAATACCTAAGTTTGAACTAAAAAAGAAATGATACGAAACGACCCATGGGACTTGTAGTAAACGGTAGTTTTTCAATTAGTTTGAAAATGAATTAAATCATATGACAGACACTTTAACCTTTGTTTTCACACGTTACTTTCGAAATTAGAAGCTATGTGTGGAGATAATGCCACAGAAGCTTTGACGTTTAGGCAATAAAAGAAGTCGCAAATTCTCGCAACCTCAAATTTAACGATTTACAGCAGCGGTTCGCATGATTTTATTTTCATTTTTAAATTGTGATTATTTCTAATGTTAACGGGATTACAAGGGATGTCAAGCTCGAAGTTTGGACAGCATACGTTTTTATACATATAACACAATCTGTCGCTGCGATATGTTTTATTCGTCTCATCACTAATCAATTACGTGTTTTATTGTAAAACAGGAATTTGTTTGGAGAGAACATTGCCCGTTCCTGATGACGGCAATTGGATTCTCTTAGGAAGTAGTTTTCCGACGACTTAAGGGAATGCCGATGGTTCTACCCATCTTGACCAGGCCTTGTGTGCAATTATGTTTGGCCTTTATCCATCATGTTGAGTTGAACATCGCAAAAAACTGAAATAGTGATGAAACATTTACGGGAATACAATTACATTGAATCAGAGACCCGTTAGTTAGTTACATGGTGGTTAATTGACTTACTGTATTGGCATATAAACGGATGTTGTTCGCCGAAGTTAAGGACAAAGACGCCTACTCCACATGGAAGGTCCACCCAATCGCCGCTCGGCTGTATGGCGAAACAATCGTTATTCTTGTGGGCTAGTACAGAATGTTGATTATATCCGCCCTGGAAATTAGTGTAGGACACGGCGTCTCCTGTAGTGATAGAAGGGCAACCGTAACTACTCGGGTATTTCCGTGAGCTGAGAAATAAACGGATGTCAATCTGAACACATCGAGTTTATCCAATGAAAACGCCTCTGAAATAATAGGTAAGCCGTCATCTCGCGAGACATACGTCATTGTACTTTCGTTTCCAAATAAAGACCTTCATTGTCATTTAATTTGATCCAGGAAACGGTTATGTAACTATTACGCATGAGTTACCGATAAAAATGATTTAAAACGATGTTCAACACTTCCATATACATTGAACTACTTAACGAGGACCAATCGTATCTACTCGGCAATCCCCGTAACAAGTCGGTAGATATACCTCGTAAGCAGTACATGAATACACCAGAAATCCTGGGGTAATTCGCCTTATTTCCGGCGGATAACGCAAAATGCACACAGGCACTGAATATGAAATTTGAATACACACAAATTGGTTATATATCACAATTGAATGTTTTTTTTACCCTTTTAATTAAAGATAACCATATCAACACATATTTCTTTCATATTTTGTCAATTGGATCTTTTCGGCAGTCCCCGGCTTGTGCCGGGGATTTCCGAGTAGATACGATTGCAAACGGACATGCCCTTCGTTGCTGACCTACTTTCAAAAATGGCTCCCCATTACCTCCGAGGTTATTTTAAGAAATGGCCGAGGTGTTCCGAATGAACGAGGACGCGTACGCCGAGGACGATTTACCCGAAAAATCGTAACCCAACACAATCCAAGGTTTTTTTCTCAGCCCACGGAAATACACTTGTTGTTCCGATTGCTCAGACGTGAACATAGAATTACGATATTTCGGGTAAATCGTCCCCGCATAACAACACATTCCTTATGTTTAATGTATATGAAGGTGTTGAATATCATATCATTATTTTTGATCGGTAACTCATACAGGATAGTGAAAATATAACTTGTGATGTATTACTGTTTTCTTAATCAAATTAAATGACTATTCAGATTTAGCATTTATAACCTATTTCTGGAAAAGAATGGAAATAAAGGAATTCTCGCAATAAACAATATGGCGGCTTCCATATTACTTCAGATGTGTTTTCATTGGAAAACCCCGATGAGTTCAGATTGATAGAAGGATGAATATCATCTTCATTTTACATTTGTTTTACGAACTTGTCCGATATATCAGCATAATGAACTATATGTGTTTATCAAAGAAACCCTTGCAATAAAGAATGCTGTTAGTATTATTGACGTAAAGATATGTATATGTTTACCTCTAGATAACAAATTAAATTTTGTTATTTAAATTACTTTTTGAAACAATCAGTATATGTTTGTCATGTTGACAATAAAGTGTACTTTGTATGTGATGTAGACGATGTCCTATGTACAAGTCCTGATGAAAGTATGTCCCGTTCTGTTCTTCATAAAGATTCAAGGCAGATACCGCTACTCACGGTATTCAAACCCAAGACCCTCGTGTCTCAATGATTTGAGACAATCATTATTTCTTAATATGGGCCATGTCACGGGAAAAGGGGCACTCGGACATAGCAAAAAGTGAAGCCCCAGACCAGCCGCCACGTCAATGACGTGGCGGCTGGTCTGGGGTTACCCTGTTTGCCATCTTAGAGGACATCAAGTTCTACCTTTAAATAAATACAAATGATAACTGTCGTGACTAGATGCTGGAATAATAGCACTGAGAAAGAGCTGAGTCAGCGATTTTTATTTATGTCCGAGTGCCCCTTTTCGCGTGACGCGGCCCATATATTTCTTATTGGGGACACGCTCTGCAGATATTACTTGATTCGGTGTTTTAGTATATTCAAGTTTTTAGTGAACGATAGTAGTTACCATCTACAGCGTCTAAACATACCTTAGTTGGTGTTGTAAATGCTGACCAAAAGTCTCTTATAATTCAAATTTGAATTGCATGGTTTTATCCTGTCTTTTTTAACATTTTACATGTACATACTGTCTGTTGTAACCATGATAAGACTCTAATAATGATTTATATATGTCGTGAGATCGACCATCATTACCTGAAGTCCAAGTGAGTTGACCTTCCGTTTCTTTATCGTTTAGCCCGATCCATGCTGTTTGAGTAAGGTTGTTTCTTGATAACCATCTCTGGATATAATCCTGCTCTCCTTGCGTGCCAATAGACACCAGGGTACCGCTTAACGAGTGGCAATGGTCCTTGGCGCCATTAAACACTCGCTTCCAATCAACAAGCTGGTAACAAAACGACCCATACTGTCCCAGAAATCCGCCCTTGTACTTGACGTCGTCTTTAACGTGATCTGGACACGCCTCTAAGTGACCTTGAAATGTAATGTACATGTGAAGAGCGAAGATGGTATTAACAGGCTGGGAAAACACGTGATCAATTTTTACGATATTTTGTCCAAAAAAGATGGCCGCGCTCATGACGGAACAGGCATTTTCTTTTCCTCCAACTGGAAAGTTAATGGTCAAATCACGCTGGGTACACACCATGGCTATCATTGGCAAAAACAGTTGAAAAAAGACCAACGTTACTTTTGGTGCGGTCATCTTGTTCGGATTTAACATCGTAAACATTGGTCACGTGATTCCCCCGCCTGATTGAGATAGGTGAAATGAGGCAAAATGATCAAGATGAACCAAAAGAAATAATGTTCATTCGTCAAGCAAAGATTATATCAAAACTTGGTCTACACTTCTAGTGGTTATGACAAAGTATGATTATCAGAAGATAAATGTTATTCTTAAACTGTTTGATTGCTTTCCTATTGTTGGGAGAAAAAATGTTGATTTTCCGATGTGCCTTCGAGAAATGATGCCTTTGTTTTAAAGAAAATATTTATGTTTAACATCCCAAAAGAACATAACATTTATATATGCTATACCTCACGCATACCGACCAATACAAAATAAGCATGACCATATTTGGATATCATTACAGATAGGTCTCCATGTGACTTATTTAGCGTCACAGACTCTTATTAGCTTCACCAAGCATGTGAAGGCAGTAAAACCTCTTTTGTCCAAGAGTTGACCATCATATTTAGTTGATCAAGTGTTGACATCGTAACAAACAACAACACTTAATAGCGTCAATGACTCTACTTGACCAAGCATGTGAAGATAGTCCAACTTGGGACATTCCTTTTGCGTCGAAGAGTTGACCATCGAGTTAAGCTGATATAGTTTTATAACAAACAACAACACAAAGTTACCTTGAGACACCGTTACAGCTGTGGTAGTCGGTTGTGTTGTTTTTGTTGTTGGTAAAGTTGTTGTTGACGCTGTCGTTGTCGACGTAGGTAAAGTCGACCGTGTTGTTGTAGTTGTAGGGGTCGTAGTGGTTGGTGTTGTTGTTCGGATTGTTGTAGAGGTGGAAGTAACTGTAGATGTCACTGTAGATGGCGCTGTAGTAGGCACTGTCGTCCCGGAATTTGTAGACGTTGCAGTAGTAACTGCGACCGTTGTGACTAAAATTATGCACGATATAAAAGTCAGCATTGCTGATTAGCCAAAATGTCATATCGTCTAAGTTATATATATCGAACCGAGCAAGATAACCCACAAAACACCAACATGTCCGATCAGTGAAAAAAAAAGAACTGTGCACGATATTAGATAAGTATTGCTGATAAGCCCACATTTCGATATCGTCTATAGTATATGAACAGAGCAAAAAAAAAACACCAAAGGAGACAAACACATCCGATCTGTGAAAAACCGGTCCACTGACCAGTTGTGTTGTCTATTTATATACAGTCGAAGTTGTGTTTAGAGGTCAGTCTATGGAACTGAAAAAAATGACTGTTTAAGACAGGTTGGCTGCCTAACACAAATTGGTGTCCACTATAAACCCAACAATTGGCCTTTCTGTAGTGGATGTTTAAGACAGGGTGACTGCTTCAAAGGATGGTTGCTTAAAACAAGTTTGACTTTATACCGTTTACCGTTTGATACAGGATAAAGGCCAAAGCATGTGACTCCTACACCATAAACCAGTATATCAAGGGCTCAGTGCAATACTTTAGTAGGTGCTGCATGTATGTGAAGTACTTACTATAGTCTTGTATTGAACCCTCGATGTTGTCTATAACTATGCATTAGGTTCCCTAATTTGCATAAACGTTCCGAGGACGTAAAAGTTACAATAAATGAAAAAACGGCCCCATTAACATTCCCGTGCAAATGTAGCATGTTAAGAATGAGAGTGACATGTCCGCTTACAACTGACAGCCGGTGGTAAAACGGGCGGCAAAAACCGAATGCAATACCGTCAAAACGAAAAAAAGGAAATATTCAATTAGGGATCGATTATTATGTCTGTATATGTCGAAAATTTACAAATAATAATGCAGGGTTAAGTTTTCTTTAAGTGTGTTAAACTAGCAAAGTAAAGCGTAGCATGGGGTTCTGGCCGTGCCTTTACCCGCATTATTGCGGGGTATACTGACGGGCTAGGACACCAGGCTGTTATACTGGAGGATATTTGGCGTTTTGGGGGACCCAAGGCTATTATGCTAGGGCTAATTTGGCCTTTTATGGGGACCCACAGGCTAAGTAAAGCGTTGGTCAGACGAATGACCCAGTTTTTTTTTTATCTACCGGCTTATTATACGGTTGCCGATTTTCAACACATTTTGTTTTTTAACATTCTAGACATTAATTAAAGCAGCTGTAACATAGTTCAATCGTCCTTCATCACTTACCAACTGTGTCCCATTTGTGAGAAACTGACTGTACTCTATATGATTAAAAGCCATACACAAGATAGCGTCGACTTGCCGCCGAGGTAGTACATGAATAACGTTGAAACGGCATTAAAACAACAATTGTTTAGAACGTACCTATATCTAAAGGGGAGGGGTCGCCCGAACAAGTTTGTATTTGAATCTGGCTGTTCATCTCGACGAACCCGGCCTGAAATATTCGGGTATACATGTGTCAGCCCATTATGTCTTGTTTCCATCTCTACTTTAGGAAATTCTTCATTTCTGCAGTCCTGCGATATACGCCGATTTTAAACAAGAATACAATTGAATACAATATTCATAACATCGGCTTTTTCATATCATCATATTCATAGAACATTCCTTCTTCCTTTTTGGTGCATTCCTTCTTGAGGCAATCGATTACTTGCAAAAATAAATCTGCATTTTAACTGAAGAGACTACTATGAATTTGGGAAACACTCTTAAAAATGGAATAAAACTTCTATCAAATCAACAGAAATATAAAGAAATAAAATCTGAAGTTGTATATATACGTGTTTAACGATGAACACCCTTCTATCATAATATCGAGGCATAAAGGTTTCTAACAATGCACATATATTTCCCCCCATTTGATGTTACCTACACGTCAATTTTACGAAATACAGACTCTTGTTATGGAGGTAAGGGCCTTCATAAAAAATTGATTGATTTTTTTTTATTTTTGATAGCAGGCATTTCGGCAGCACTTGCCATTAGCCTTAACATTATGTAAATTTACAAAATATAGCAAATATAACAAAAACAATGGCATGCCCTCCTCACAGAAAAGCGAACACAAAGTTAAATATAAAGAAAACAAGACTTCCGTTGAAAAGACAGAAGAATTCAGCAACAACTGATATGAAAATAGTGTTGTTTTACAGTTCAATGCATCTAAACCTGAAAGCATTCCTTATAAACTTCGCAGTTTTAACTACAATACTTCTGTTTTATGACGAACACACATTTCTTACAAGGTACACTGTAGGCCTACATGTACACATATGTTTATGCACATCAACATTACAAGACTCAGACACTCGTTATATTATTGGGTACACAAGGTAACCAAAGCCTACCTGCTGCTCGAACTGAATCTTCTTAAAGCCATCATGTTCCGACTCCGGGACCGTGGGTTTACAGTCGAACTCGTAAAGCGTTCCAACGCTATTCGAGCTAGTCGTGGGTGTTGTGTGGACCGGCCATTCTACGTTGTAATTACACAGACATTCGAAGTCCGCCCTAACCAGCAGCGGGAGTAACATGCATCGCAGAACAAGAACGGTCACTCTGTGGTAAACATCAACATGGGTTTTAATATTATACCAACAATTCTTTTCAGCCATTCTACGTTGTAATTACACAGACATTCGAAGTCCGCCCTAGCCAGCTGCGGGAGTAACATGCATCGCAGAACAAGAACGGTCACTCTGTGGTAAACATCAACATGGGTTTTAATATTATACCAACATTTTTTTCAGTGTCATTTCAATATATGTATTTACATAGTTATGAGGTAATTGGAATACTATAAATATGGCGCTAAAGTCTAAATCGTTGTTCATGTTAATAACGGTACCGCCAAAATGAAACATCATCTCCATGTCTACTTTGGTTTGTTTGCTGGTCTGGTGTTTGACGCTGTTTTATCATTTTTTTCTAAGTTACATTTCAGAAACGGTTCTCATATATTCATATGTGTTTATTTTTTTTAAAATCGACCACTTTCTGTGAATATTTGTAGGTGCACTTACCGCCATATCTAAAACGACGTTTTCTTTATACTCATCTATTTTACATGGATCATGGATAAAAACTCTTACAACTTTAATTGATCACTTTTGATTCTGTTTTCCTAGATACATAACCAGTACTCGTACCGTAAGTGGATTAATGAAAGGTCGAAATGGCTACCCAGCTACTCATTGGCTTCGAAACAACGACCCTCGTGCCCCGTGGTCACAAAAGAGCGTCATGATATACTTCAGTTAACGGCTTTTCTTGATTCATCAGTACTTGACTAGGGCTCTGTTGTGACGTGCCAAATGCCATTCCCACGAAAACCCGAAGTGTCGGAGGAGCTCCGATCCGGGACCCCCACTCGATATCTAAGTCCGCCATCTTAACCACTTGGCCACACAAGACCCCTCAAGATACACTAAATTAAAATGGCCTGTATACTAGTAGCACATCAGAAAACCCTCTCCGCGTGGGTTCAAATCCCTGTGACGGATGTTTTTATTTTCATGAGAAATAAGCTCCCGACTGACATACCAGGTGCCGATGGTTCTACCCGGTTTGACCAGCCCCAATGGGCACTTGAGTATGTGGTATTTCTCCATCATTCAGAGTCTAGCATAGCGACATACATGTAACTGAAATAATGTTGACGCGATGTTTAACCCCCATATATATAAATGCAATAAAGCCTTACCTATAAAAGATGTCCATGGCTTCTTTAGAACAAGTATTCCGGCTTAGAACTCGGTGACACATTTGTTATCATCGTGCGACTTCTTACGTATGCACTGTGGTACGATAACCCTTTCCCAAACAACAAATTTTCGACTGTCCCAAATTGAAAGAGTTTGAAGACGACATTTCAAAATGTGATGAAATTGGAAAATAATCTTCTGGAAGGGCAGAAGACGTTGTGGGGAAAGGAGAAATTGCTCGTAACGAGCAATTTCTCCTTTTCCCACAATGTTTTCTAAAGTCGTCTGCAACAAAGTGGTTAAAGGTCGTTATTGTTTGGGAAAGGGATAGGGTGTACTTACTACAAAACCGGCTAAAACTTTCGGCCATAGATCAACAAGTGTACGGATTTTGCAAGTGCTGATTGATGTCTTCGTGACGAGCAATTTCTCCTTTTCCGACAATGTTTTCTAAAGTCGTCTGCAACAAAGTGGTTAAATGTTATTGATTGGGAAAGGGATAGGGTGCAGTGACTACAAAATCGGCTTAACCATTCGGACATAGATTAGCATGTGTATTTCACAAGTGCTCATTGATGTCTGCAAGTGAAGCCTTCGTGACATTTTTGTTACCATTTCGCAAAGGAGATGCGTGTATTTCCTTCTATTAGGTCGAGGATAACATGCACTGTCGGATAGGCAAGACATGACAACAAGAGAACAATACAGGATGGTTAAGGTACGTTTAGAATTAGTTTGAAGACTAAGGTTTTCGGATGACGCCTTTGTCTTATGTTAAGTGTCCCTGAAACGCACTGATAATATGTCTTATCAGAAACCGGCTACTGTCAAATATGCTTTCGTTTAATGTTCTCGATTTTTAATTTGTTTCCCTTGAAAACATATAGATATCAAAATACTAAAGCTTCAAATGCGATTCGATCATTTGCTTTTACTGAGACCATCAACAACATTTCTAGCTGTCCAAGCCGTAAAATTATAAACTAAACTGTTTAAGGTCGACAGTCATGTCAACATTTCATTTCAGGTATGTTACGGCTTCCATGCGATTCACCAGCGCTAAGATAGTACACTGAAAGGTCTTGCCAAAGGGCAGCCCTTCGAAACCAGTTCGTATCGGTAGGGCTCGAACCTAGGTTACACGTTAATCATAAATGGACGAAACCGTTTACATGGCGTTTAACCACATACAAAATCTAACTGGTGTATCTAACACCCGCCCCTTGCCTAGAAGCCTCGATATTAAGGTCTCATCTAAAGTCGGATTAAACGAACCATTGATGTGGAGACGTAGGAAAGAAAACTCGAAAATATAAACTGTCGATTCAATATGAAAACATTTTGTAAACGACACATTGTGTGACAGTCGTATGGCTTTCAAATGCATTTAGTAAGCGCTTTGCATATGTCATATGCTTTGTTTAAAGGCACCTCAAGGAGAGGAGTACAAATAAATTACTAAAAAAATATATGGAGTTCTTTTATTATGTTCATAAAAGTCATGAGAATTAGTTTAGGGATGCATTGAGATCCTATTAAATAGACTTATTTAGAATAAGTTATTTTGTGCTTGAAATATAGTTGTCTCCAATTCAATCATGTTTATCAATAACCTGTTTGTTTACATATTCAAAATAACGAATTCTGATTGGTCGGTTCAAAAATGTGTTTATCAACTGTCAAGGTCAGAAGTGAAGAATCAGGAAATCTGAATAATAAATCTTGCTAACCTGGGTTATTTCTGGTTTAGTTTCACACTTATGTTGTGCTGATAGTGTTTTCTGGTGATAACTGTTTGAATCTGTCCAAAAGTTTACCACATAATTTAGTTTGATAAAGCATTAATATCCTTTAATGGGCCTTTAAAGATCAGATGGTCTTTAGATAACGAATGAAAAGCAGCAAAATTTCCTATGAAATCAATTATGCGATTAATCAAAAAAGTGATCCAACTGCTCTTTTCAATTCATTGATTTTCATTTTCTATCACTCATTAACATTTATTTACCCACTTTCAGAACAACTTAATTCTACTATGTCTTTTGATGTTGGCTTATTTCGGATGTGGCCGAGAACAAATTCTCGTAATTTATTTGGCTGATCTTACGAAACTGAATTGAAACTCACAATATGTCAGAGATAAATCATAAAATTTGCGTTGTTGATGTTGTTCTTTATTTTAGAAATTAGTTTGACAATCAGTCGATCCCATTTACAACACAATGACTACCCAATCAGCATCACCCAACGATATCTGGAAATATCTCGAAAAGACTCTGTAACTTTGCGCTTACATCTGCAATAAAAGTAGTCAATATTAATATAACAAAATGACATATATTGATTTACCTTATATTAAATGATACGCAGAGGATGAGGATATTGTTAAATTAGGATCATGCGCTTAGTCAATGCGGATGAAAAGCAGCATTTTGGAAGAGATAGGAAAGGGCCAGTCGCATTCGTCCTTTCTCACCGATGTCCATTTAAGAAAAAAAAATAAAGAAAAGAAAAAAAGAGAAAAGCAAAATGGTGCATACAGCAAAAATAAGATTTGCGACTCATTTGTATGAGCTGTGTGTTTGTTTTCAGGGGCGTATCAAACATAAAATCATTTAATTCCATCGCATCATTAAATCAGTTCAAAGTAAAAGGGAGAGTATTGATATGGATACAGAGTAAACTGCAATATAAAGAAAAAAACTTTTCAAAATGAAAAAGAGAAAAATGTGTTAGAAGTGCTTTTGAGGAAATTTGGAAATGGAAAGTCAGTTCCTTTAAAACTGCACAACAGCTCTAGTGGAATATGATAACACATTGAAGAATAGCCATCAAAAGCACAGTTATGTTGTTCTGAAGTCTCTAAGGAGAGAATAAGGTATATTGACACGGATTTCAACTGTACAAAGTAGACGCTTCCTGAATTGAGCATGCTTTCAATAGCTTCTTTAATTATATATCAAACAACAATGCAAAAACATTAATTGTTTCAACGACATTTTGTTTTAACTTTCAAATGTTCTCTTCTGTTAACACACACCTTTAAGAATTCCACAGCAAATATATCGTACTAGGTTAGTTTCTGTGAACAAACATCTTTTAACAACAATAAGTGTCTCGTACCACTATTCTAAGTTACATCTGGATTACTGACTTGTTCATGGGTTTTCTTTTCAGCTACATATACATGTATATATCGCAATGACTGCTCACCTACCAATGGTCAACATATTAACGTTACAATGGTTTTACATCTGTAACAGGCTTTCTATTCGTCAGGCTATACAAGTCAGCTGCTGGACCTCTCTGTTATTCTGTTCGGGCTAGAACCCACATTTCATATCAATAACATAATTTTATATATCGCAATTACGGCTCACATAACTATGGTCCACATATCTTATCAACGTTACCATTGTTTTACATATGTATCATGCCTCATTTTTGTAAGGCTATAAAAGTCAGGTGGTGGTCCTCTCTGTTATTCTGTTCGGGCTTAAAAAACAAATTTCTCCCAACAGGAGCCATCAATATACCTCTGTTTAGCTACAACAGTACCTACATGACAAACGTACTTACTGTATTGGCAAATAAACGGATGTTGTTCACCAATGCCGAGAACGCCGAATGAGAGACCACAAGGTATGTCGCTCCATTCACCACCCTGCAGCATTACGAAACAATCGTTCAGTTTGTGGTCTTGTGCTGAGTGACTGTTGAAGTTCCCCATAAAGTTTTTGTACGTTAGTGGAGCACCTGAATGTAACACAAACACGGTATTAATATTCTCTTGTTTTCGCACCTACCTGAACATGTACAGTTTACGACGGTTTCAATGGCATGTAAACATAAATACATCAGAATTGTTTGGTCAAAGAATAGTTGCCTATTTTTATTAACTAAAACTAACCTAACTGTATATTACATTATATTACATTAAAAACATGCCCAGAAGAGGGACTTTATAAGTTTAAAGCTTCCGTTCCAATCCAATTTAAAGAAAAAAAACATTTTACAATAAAAGTTGTTGAAATTTAATTCTTAAAAACACTACCTACACCTTCATGTACTTTCGCAATGTAATCGACTGGCCCATTTATGTAGATCGGTATACGAATGTACCAACATACTTTAATTGCGGACAGAAGGCAGAATAAATAGAACACATACTTCTGTTTACTCTCGTGCATGATATCGAAGGCATGAATAGTGTTGAGCAAAAAAGCATATCTGTTCTGTAAACAGTACAGTCAAATAATTGAAGAGAGACTAAAAGGAAATCTTTGAGGACCTATACGCCAATAAATTGGCTATCTATATTTCAAAATCATTCACCAAACAAAAGAAATCCGGCCAAACAAATTCTCCTTTCGCGAAATTGAATAATTTTCAATTTTATATAACAAAAAAAAGAGGAAAATTAAATTTGAGCACTGAAAATTTCAGCTCCAACGAAAACACGAACAAATTCGTCTAAAGGGACATCGTAAACATTTCTTTTTGTTCTTTTTAACAAAAATATCTCATTGAACATCATAAGTAATTGATGACACCAGAAGACTTGTAAAGTAGCAATTGTTGACATGATAATGCTCCATCAGATAGAATCATTTGCGTTTGAATGAACTATAACGTACCGGATGTCCAGGTATAGACACCTTCACCATCTTTGTCGTTTAATCCAATCCACGACGAGTTTACAAAGTTGTTCCGCGACATCAGGTCACTGATGTAGTCCTGCTCATTCTGATTGGTTATCGCCACAAGGTGTCCGGATGTGATTTTGCAATGGGATTCCGCGGCATCGAATGGCCGCAACCAATCAACGACCTCGAAACAAAAATCTCCGTATTGGCCGAGAAATCCGCCCTTTTGATTGACGTCAGCTTGGACGTGGTCCGGACAAATTTCTAAATGATCTGGGTTGAAAACAAATTTGAAAAGAACGAGTAAAATTATGATTTCCAATTACATGTATCTATAAATATTGACCAAGTCCAAAAATAAAATCCCAAACAAGTGATGACCATCTACATATTGTTACGAGCCGAGCAAATGACACAAACACATCCGATCAGTGAAAACCACTGTAGTACACTGAGTGGTAGTATTGTCTATACATATTCTAGCATGTTCTCTCCAACAATGCATTAGGTTCCTAATTTGCATAAACGTTGAACGAACGTTACATAAATCCCAGCTCCGAGAAGACTCCGAGGCTTGGTCCTTGGGAAGTACATCCCACCGTTGCCACCAATGTGACGAACCGAGCAAATGAACCTCTCAAAGACACAGACACATCCGATCAGTGAAAAACACTGTCGTACACTGAGCGGTTTTGTTGTCTATATACATGTATTTACTAGAATGTTCTCTACAACAATCCATTAGGTTCCTAATTTGCATAAACGTTCAACGAACGTTACAATAAGATACCTGCTACTGAGTTTACCTTTTATTATAGAGGGTGCTGTTACACCAGTGCCCTGTGCTGTTGTTACCACAGATGGGAGGGTTGAAGTTGTAGTAACGGTATTTTGTTGCGTCGTCGTTATGCGTGGTGTTGAACTGCGAGTCGTCGGTGGAACGGTTGTCGTTAGTCGGGTCGTTGTTCTCGTTGTTAGTCGAGTCGTGGTTTTAGGTGATGTGGTGGTGCTGGTTGTTGTGATAGGCACGGTTGTTGTTGTTTTTGTTGTTCGTGTTATGATTGGTTGACGTGTTGATGTTGTCATTGGCAATGTGGTAGAAGTTGTTGGAACTGCAATGAAAAATGGAGGAAAGGATATTGCATTTCAACATTAATTTTTTGCTGGCCGTTTATGAATTGTGAGCATTACTTGTTAAAACGAAGAAACGATCTTGAAATTGAAGCATTTAAAATGGTGTAGAGTTGGCGAGGAAATCTTCTTAAATATATATATGCATTGATAGGAGAAATGATGCTAGGGATACACTTTTAGTGGGTTTGAAAGGGTCGTAGTGTTTATGTCGTGTCGGAAGCCATTCATAGTGTTACCTTCTTTAGATTAATCCCATCCTCTACAATATCATGTTGTAATCATAGGTGCATATTAGTTGCATATACGATCTCGTATCCTGTGAAGAAGTCCCACAAGTGTCCATCAACAAGTGTCCAATGATGGACATGACTGTCATTGAACTGAATTGTCTTATTACCAAAGTAATAGCGTGAAACCACATTCCCACGAATCGTCGATGCTCCAAGCAAAGCCAGAAAACAGTCGGAGTCATTACATTAACACAATGGGTGTGTTTTCGTCTTGGAAAGGGTGTATTAGAGGTCATCTATAATTATGTATTGTTCACCAACATTCACCGTCTGTTGCCCTTTATGCATGAATAATGATGACGCGGTATATTCAATACTCGACAGGCTTCCGAACACAGTCGATAAACAATAGAGCTATAGGCATTATATATCAACAGGTAATCTTAGTAGCATTTATCAAATAATGCACGTGGACGAATCACTTGGTCGAACATTAAGGACGGCTCCGAGGATATTTTTACATTCTCAGTTTAGCGTGTAATTCATGCTAATCAGGCAGGTCAACAAACGGCGAATGTTGGTCAACAATACACGTACATCGACCGTATTGATATAACACGCTTAATGTTAGAAACAGCATGTAACACTAACGACCTTGAATGCTATGTACTTACAAAGATCATCTGGGGATGCATCTCCGCTACATGTTTGGATCTGGACTTGGTCGTCGACCTTTACGTAGCCAATCTGTGATTAAAATAAAAAACGTACAAAAACAACAAAGCAAAAGCAATGTTATAGTTGAGACGATAAGTCCGATAGACGCTTGTTATATATGAAAGATATTCCAAAACTTGACAACAGAACAACGAGAAGAGTTTGTTATGTAAGCCTAATGCAAAATTCGTTTGCATATACAGTGAGCCCTCGTTTATCCGGACCCCGATTATCCGGATGTCTCGCAATCCGAACAAAATTGTAAGGGAACGGAATTATTGGACCAGTTTATTGCAGACGACTTTTGAAAACATTGTGGGTAAAGGAGAAATTGCTCGTGACGAGCAATTTCTCCTTTTCCCACAATGTTTTCTGCCATATCAGAAGATTATCTTTGAATTTCATCACGTTTTTATGTCTTCTGCAAACTCTTTCAATTTGGGACGGTCGACAATTTGGCGTTTGCTAAAGGGTTATAACTATACACCGCTCATACAGACCGTTTATGTCTTAATGTGAATAAGAACATGCTCTGCTTCATTAGTCCGGATTATTCGGTAAACCGGACATTTTGTTGGGAACGGACGTGTCCGGATAAACGAGGGTTCACTGTATAACTGACATATACATTTGTCAATTTGAGGAAATAGTAAATAAGAAAGCAAAGAAAATCATGCCAACATTTTTTAAAGCGCTTTGTCAAATACATTTTAAAAAGCGTTTTGTCAACTATATTTTTAATTTGATATTAATTTGTGAGAGATATACTTATAGATATCTTGATACAGATAATTTGATTGTGTATACATCAAGCCAATGGCGAATGAATTGATTTATGGAATTGTGAGTTTTGTTCATAGCCAAAAACACTTTTGGACGTGTTTTATTTTGATATCGAAATCATCTCAGGCAATTTTAAGCTGAATCTATCCAATGTTTTATGGCATCATACCAGACCTTATGAAAACTGACAAAGGGTTGTCAACGGCATCTGACTGGAAGTGATGTCCCAAGACATGTCTAGAGTGAACATAATTGGGTATAGCTTAACACAACTTGGACTGCTTTTTTGCGTTGTATTACAGGTACCCGTTAAAAAAAGAGGCAAATTCCCTATTATAATAAAATAAAATTCAAAGTCACACCAGCTTTTTTGATTTCCAATTCAGCAATTCTAACGAGAAACTTCCCAAAATAAGCAGGCTTGTGCCTCTTCACAACTTAATTGGGAAAAAACCAATAACCCTGACTTGGGTTATTAACAAGATGCAAACAATCAAAGAAGTCAATATAAGGTTGACAATAAATTCGCAAAGTATATAAACGTTAATAAAACATTTCAAAATAAAAACCTTAAAGACGTGTCTAGAGTGAACATAATGGTGTAGAACTATGCACAACATGTGTCATTCTAAATGAAGTAAACAGTAAAATAAGTCAATATAAGGTTCACATAAATTTCGCTATACATGTAAACTGCACGAAATCACGAGGCATTACCTGTTTTATTTAAAGGTACATCTTTAAGACGTGTCTAGAGTAAACATAATGGGGTATGAATTTACACAACATTTGTCATTCTAAATGAAGTAAATAACAAAAGAGGTAAATATAAAAATGATTAAAGATGAGTTACTTACCTGTTTTTCAAACTGTACCACAAAGAACCCACTGGGAGCTACAATATTGGACCGGGGTTTACAATCAAACTCGTACATGCGACCGACTGTTGCAGACTGGATGTCTGGCGCCGATAAAACTGCCAGTTCCGTGTTGTAATTACAAATACAAGCGTAGTCCGCGCTGGTACCAGTCATCAACAGTAACAGGGTGAAAACTGCTAGCAGTAACATCGTCAGTTGGGGGTGGGGTGTTACTGTATATAGGTAAACTACCCATAAAACGCCATTTTTAAACATTTTATTTCGTCGGATAACTTCGGTCGTTCTCGGTATACATAGGTCGGGGTCGGAACTATTCGGTGTAAAACCGAATAGTTCCGACCCCGACCGATGTATACCGAGAACGAACGAAGTAATCCGATGAGAGAAAGTGTTTCAAAAGGGCAGCGGATTAATATTACGTCTTTGATGAATCATTCTATGAAGAGAACCAACGATACAAAGACAATGCTGCATAACATGACTGAAGGTGACCAATTCACATCATAATGTACATCCGTCGGGTACTATAAGTAATAAACCAATGCAAGCCAGTCACATACAGCATTGTCTTAGGGAAACATGTTACCGTTTTACTAAACGTATTATTATAAACATTGCGTATGTTCTAAACAATATCCTTTCTTCTTTCAATCTTTCAATATTGCAAAGTATTACATATCATTATATTCTATAATTAAAATCGTCTCTTAGATGCTTTCAATAATGTCCCACGTGACAATTTTGTGATTTTATCTAAGATACTTCTCATGGATATCAGTTTTGACATAAACATTTGTTTCCATCAGTCTTTTAGTAAAGCAGTACCCAGGTGTTAAAATGTCGGACGTTGAATGTAATGGGAAGAAACCTATATATATGTACGCTGAAAACAGGGTCAACCGAGGCCAATTCTAACCACGCTCGTTTTTCCGTACGAGAGGTGTCGTGGAAGTATGGTTCATCGACAAAAATGGTTATATTGAAAGAAGAATATTGTCAGTTGATCCCTGCTGCTTAGTAGTCTAAAAAGCCTGGCCGTTAGTGTATCCGTCTTGGAGGCACAAGGGGTGGGGATTGAACATGTTATTGAAAAGAGTTTCCATTCGGTTACTAAATTAGACCAAATGCAATGGGGCGTTCTCGTTTCAGCAAATGAACGAACGGGGTCATATGGAACACAATGACAATTAGGAACAAAAAAGTCATTGATAGGTGCAACACGGCAAAACCGCTGAATAAACTTTTGAAAAAAAACCGGTATATATGAATACGCTCAAAACCTAATGAATGAAATTGTAGTATATGGACTTCATTGACAGCATACTGTCTAGGTACTAGATCAGAAATTATTTACCATCATGGTAAATCATCATTTTTGATGATATCATATACTAAACCGTTTCAATATAAAATGCCAGAATCCAAGACGTGTTTCATGAGAAAACCCTGCTTTCCCAAAAAAGGAATGATATGTCTCATAAGGCTATTGTTGAGGCCTTTTTCGGTAGGAAGAAAACTTTTTAAGAAAATGTAGCCTGTCCAGGGATCACCATAGGTTAAAGAAAAATGCCGCTCGAAGACGACACATGTTTTAGACCATGCTTTTATATGGGCGTTACGGTATATTTTCTCAAAGAGCGAGTAACACATGCTCTTGTTACATATTAGGAAACAATTTTGCTAATTCTTACCTTAAGTATGCTTCAGAATAAATGTAAACTCGTTCAAAGGTTGCACGAACTTGCCCCAAGTGACGATAAGATAACGGGCCGCGTTCTTAGCAAAATGCTTCATTTGCAATCTCGGCGGTACTGAACGGGATCTGCCTGTGTCGTTTGCGAAGACTGATCCGGGATGACACAACCTTTCCTCCAATGCTAACTTAACAATGGGACAATTAAAGAGAAAACATCTTAAAGATCAACATCTTAAGATAAACCCGTCTGAATTGAACAGGCCGTTCGAGAACATTATATTTTTTGTGAGGAGTTGCACCTTTTATGAGCCATCGGCTGCAATCTTATCGTTGTGTAGGATATCGTTCTATGACGCGGGAAAATAATGGGCGCGCCCACAACGAGTATCACTCGAAGTTGTTCGGCAACTTCAGATGAGGACCGGTCTAAGAATAAATGTTCCTAAACTTTTTCATGACTATTCATGCATTTACAAATTCAATAACATAATAAGAATTAAAAGAAAGTGTATGAAAATGTGTATCTTTAATGAAAAAGAGAAAAGGATATGCCAGGTCTCGAACTCACGCGGTTATCAAACGTATTGATCTAAACAAAAAGTGCAAGCGACCAGGCTGTCACAGCCACGGATTCATACGAAGAATGAGCTAAAGAATTGAATTATTGTTCAAGCTTTAGCTAACAATTGAAGACAAAATTGAGTCTGACTCCTTAGAACACGTTTTACACCACGGTTTTCGTCAATCAAAACTTTCCGGGGATTTTTGTGAGCTGAGTTTTCATTGGATAAACCCGATGTGTTCAGATTGCATTTATGATGATGACGACAAAAAGATTTTGGTTATTGTTCGTAACAAAAGGCGAAGTGGTATTGGATAAAGCACAAAAATACACATTTATCTTTATTCTGCTGTTAAATTTCGTTTCTTTCATTTTTCTTTTCAAATATCTGGATTTGGGGGCGGGCTGTAATCCTACACTTATATCTGATCAATCGGAACTACTCGGGTATTTCCGTGAGCTGTGAAATACAATGCTTCATTGGATAAACCCGATCAATCTGAACACATCGGGTTTATCAAATGAAAACACCTCTGAAATAATAGGGATGACGCCATATTGGTTCCCAGCAGAATGACGTCACTTCACTTTCGTGTTTAAAAATAGATCTTATAAGTGAAATCGAAAAAGTCGTTAAAATTGATTGAGGAAACAACTATTACATGTCACAACAACAATTTCGCCATTTGGTATGAGTTACTGATAAAAAATGATTAAAAAGGATGTCCAACACTTCCATACACATTGAACTACTTAACGTGCACGCTTAGAAAATGTGTTAATTGGCGGATGCCGATTTACCCGAAAAATTGTAACCCTACACTCATATCCGAGGTGTATTTCACAGCTCACGGAAATACCCGAGTAGTTCCGATTGAAACCCGATGTGTTTAGATTGATATCTGAAGTGTATTTTGCAGCTCACGGAAATACCCGAGTAGTTCCGATTGTCTGTGGTGGTGGCAGTCGGAAGAGTACGGATCCCGTGCCATCATGGAGAATAATCGAATTTATGGTAACATACCACAATCATCAACATTTTTAAAAAGAACTCTATATTTTCGATCTCATTTGACATTTTTGAGATCTCAGTATCAAAAGCCATTTTGTCAAACGACAATATGATTGATAAAATACAATGCATTTTTCAATTCTTGCAAATATATCATTTTTCATGTTGATAATGTTATTGCTATGTTTTTTTTTATTTTGGTGCCATTTTTGTCGACATGATATTGTATGCAATGGTCACGTGGTATTATGTAACATCACGTGACTTTTATGATGCCAGTGATTGAAGAATATGATGGTGACATGTTGACCGGTTATTTGAGACACGTTCATGATCAATAAGGCTTTATCCTGTGATACCCAACTTGTCTAAGTTATTTAGATGATCTTCAGACGTTTTCTTGTAACGTTTCGTATTCATCATGACGACTTCGCAACCATTGTCAGCTTCCTTAATAATGATGTTTAAATCTAGACCTGGACACTTTATTGTCACTCTTTGCCTTTGATCTATTGTAGTAGGGGTGTCGATTTAGAAGGTAGAGTTAAATGTGTAAGCGGGCCGGATAGCTCAGTCGGTAGATCGTTCACACGGTTTGCGAAGGTCCCGGGTTTGAGTCCCGGCCTGGCTGCGTGTTTATCTCACCTTGGTTGCATTATGTTTGATTTCGTCGTACTTTGCGAAGTCGACGTGTAGTAAGAAGGATGATTTCAACCATGAAAATAGTTCGCTTGTCCTTATTGCCCTTGTAAATTCCTTAAGGTTTGGGTTTGCGTGGGTCGGATTCAATCTCATGTCTTACTCTAACATACATTCCTTGATAATAATGTTTAGATCTAAACCTGAACACTTTATTTCCCGTCTTTCCCTTAAATTATGTTTGATTTCGTTGTTCTTTGCGAAGTTGACGTGTAGTAAGAAATTCAACAATGAAAATATTTCGGTGGTCTTTATTTTCCTCGTAAATTCCTTTAGGTTTGGGTTTGCAGGGATCGGATTCAAATTTCAATTTTAGTCTTTTGTCCTTGAAGTGGTGTACTTTGATATCGTTGTATGCGTCTCCGAACAATTAATATCAAACACATCATTACTAGTCCAAAATAACCGACCCAAAACAACCGACAAATAATGATTTCAAGGAAAGAGAGCTGATGGGGCAAAAGAAAAACAATACCCATTCTGTCTTTAACAAATGATTGTCAGATGAGACATGTATAGCAATGTAATTTAGTATTTACAATGTGTTTTTATTTTTGTCCCCGTAAGCATATTTTTGTCCCCGTAAGCATCAATCCAATCATACGTTTAAACATGTTACTATATATAGTAAATGCCAATGTGTCCCCCTTTCCAGTTATGGATTCTTAGAACAGTTCGTTAGGTTTTTTACCCTAAGAATGCTGGGTAACCTTTTGAAAATAGATTTTTGTATCGTCTGCTTTCCAAAACCTTAAATACCTGCTTCATTTTCACGAGGAAAGATACTCAGAGTAGCAAACAGGTTAGATCACAGGTCAGCCGCCAATTTACTTGGCGGCTGGCCTGAATGTAATCTATTTGCATAAGCATGATGTCTGATCCAGAACTATCAGGGTTAAACTCTAAAACGAAAAACAAGAAATGGAAAGGGGAGTGGTCACCATGTGCCTTGTTTTTGATGTGATATTGAGTACAATATGCAATTTAACAATTTATGCTGGTGAAACTGAGAGAGAAATAGAGGCCAGATTTGTTGAACACCTCTGACATTATAAATGAATGAGAAAGCCAATCAATCATCATTTTAGATAATATGAGCATTAAAAAAGATGGATCTTTTGATGCACTTGATAAAAGAAACCTTCCAAACCTGGCGGGTACAGTGTGAAATAGTTATCAATATATTCATATATAGTCACAGGTTTCCTCCCTTTAACGTTAAGGTATTGCTTGGTTTTGAATAAGTCAAATGGAATGGATTGTAAGAGAAATTGGCTGTTGCTTAATTCGATTTTGTACAATCACTTGTATTTCAAAATGTATGTACATGTATAAAGATAGCTATACACTCGCAGCCTTATATTTAAATAGCAGAACTTGGAATCATCTTGTGGATTTAATTTCCGAAGACATTTACTATAATCAAATGTTTATCCTTTGCCACTTAACTCTTTTAAACTTTTAATTCAATGTTGCCGTTTGTTGGTGATGCACTGACAATCTCACAGTGTTTCATGAGAAAGCTGGTCAAAATGTCTCGTCTTTCTTTTTCTATTATTGTTGCTTACAGTGCCAGAACCTATCAAGTTGATAAAGATCTTTTTGGCTGAAAGTCTTTTGTATGTTATGTTGGTTTAAATTCATCCACCCAGTGCAGAATACCGTGGGCTCCACCAACAAAACATACTTTGCGATTCTGAGGCTCGTCGATTCTAAATATCTCATTCACTCATCTGCTGTTTGAAATAACCTCTGGTTAACTAAAATACACTTTGCAACACCATCTAAAGATCTTCCTCTACATATCGATGATTGACCAAGCTTTTGAGGGCGACAGTGGTACAGAGGTAGAGCATCACCCTCTTGTACCGAGGCGAGGGTACCGGTTAGATTGTCGTTGGGTGAGGGTGAGGAGAAAATTGCCGGGACTAACCCACAATTTCTTTTTTTGTAGAAAAGTTATTTAGAACAATTGAAATGATTGGAAACCATGGCCTGCTCCTCGTGTCCCAACCAGCTTTTCACGACTTTGCTGTACTTAAGGAAAGTCGGTAATAAATTACTCAATTTTGAGATATATGTATCTCGGAAAACTGGAATTGAAACAACAGTGCGGTGGAGGAGTTTCGTATATATGAATAATTGCCCACCAGCTACTATATGTTTGGTTAGAAGGCAAAACCGTGCGTGAACCACCGTTTCTTGGATAACCGTGCAACGGTAGAAAAGCTCTTACGCTTACAGATGAAAATCAGATAAGGATTAGCAAAGAACATGATTTACATGTACGCATAGTTTGAACATTTGTCCGAAGCATAAGCATTCTAAGCTTTTTGATTTTTTTTGGGGGCGCTTGCGGCTGCTTTTACGTTCTCCTCATTTTGGAGAAGCAGGCGGAGATCGGAGGGTTAACCAAAGAAATAGAGAGGTAGCTGGCTCGGTGTGTCTCAGCATAGTCAAGGCTGTGCGTTAAGTACTGAAGCGTGCAGGGCATGATTAATTCAGGAAGCGCTAATTTGTCTAAGCCTTACAGTATATATGGGAAAGAGGACAAAAGCGATGTCTCGCCTTTGAATTAAAATACATTTTAATTCACGGTATACATACTTTAACAAATTCAAAACGATTTAATTTTGCTTCCAGTGACTATTCTTATCTGCGTATTTAAAGAAATGTTAAACTTCCAAAGTTCCTTAGGCCAACATCTATTAACAAGCACCTTTAAGTATTTTGCAAGATACTAAGGTAGGCTATAGACAGGCGAACATTTACTTCCTAAAATGGAATATTACTTTACTTTAAAGTGGTTTAACACAGATTGTTATTTTTGAAGCCTCTATGATTTTCGCTCTATGAATGATAGACTACACATTTCAGACATTGCAATTATTTTCGGAGATTGAAGGTGGTGTAAAATAAACACTTGATAAAGTATTTTGGGTAAACCCCAGTCAGTAATTAATGGGCTCGGATCACGCGTGAATTCGTCATAGACTATTTTGAAATTCACGTAGCCAAATGTAATGGAGAAGTCAATATCTAGATTTATTCTAGCTCTACATTACCTTGCCAAATCTTTTGATTTGAATTTAAAATTTTACAACAAAACACATTTTTGGTACTTTTGTATTCAATGAGCTGAAAAACAAATTTAGGAAATGTGAGTTACTAAATATTTAAGTGTTTTTTTATATAGAGTACGAGGCAGACGATATATCCCTGTTCAAATAAAAGTCGTCTGCATCTCGTTTAACTAACACCGTCAAAAAGAATTTATTTGGTAAAGGGTTGTGTTCTAATAATCAAGTTATTTTAAAGTTAATAAGCATATGTGCTGTATTTCTAATTATCTATTTTTTAAAGAAATTACAATTAGGTATTCATGACAAACTTGAAAATAAAATAATAATAGAAAATACGAAACTGCGGTTTCAGTTCCCCGGATGATGATGTCATTTGCATAGCCGCCATTCCTTGTCGCCGATGAGCAGAGAATAACAATCTTGTTGCTTCGACTTGTGTGTGATCGAGTAATATTTGACAAATCAACATGTAAGTACACCAATATCTACACAATATGTGTCTTTCATTGAAAAAGCAACAACGCAACACCATTGTTTCATCGTTTTCTAAACGAAAATACTGATCGATACAAAAAATCGGATCATGCGATGTTGAACTGTCAAACAGTTTTTATGCGACATTCCTCTGTTTATACCCTGTCTCATTTATTGCAGGTGTCAAAAACGTCTACAAAGTGCTGTTTAAGGGAAGCATTTCCCTCGAAATCATTGTTGTACTCGAAGGGAAAAATGGAGTAATATTCATTGATTTTTAATTATCAAAAAGTGTCGTTGAATCCGGATATAGCATGAGTTTCGGATATTCCTTTTAGGGCACACAGTCTTGAAGAAGCAAGCTCATACTGACAAAATGGGTTTTCAGAATTCATAGTAATATTCATGTTCAACGTTTTATTCAAATATATTTTAACTAAAATATGTTAGAATATTAAAATAATGAGGTATGAAAAATAGAAAGCACTTCCTCTTCATTCCAATTTATATATCATAAAAAAAATATGTTTTTTTTACTCATAGGTTATGGGTGTACCCTCGCTGCACTTGAAAATATGCCCTTATCTATTTCTACATATCTTGTCTTATCAGTTGACTTTGAATGGCCATGTTGTGCTTTGAATTAAAAAATCAGAATTTGAAAAGTCCACCACTATTTTGATCCTTCGAAATTTCAATGTTAGATTGCCCCATCAGAAAAAAACTTTAGGCAATCTTCTTGTCGATTTATTTTGAATAGATCGGTGCTTAACACACACTTTTGATTCACTCTGTTATTTTACATGCCATTGTTCAAATCAAACTTTATGAAGCTTATTATTATGACGCTTGTGTTGAAAACAAGTTTCACCCTATTTTTTTACAAATCTCTTTCAGCCTTCAGGTCATTGTAATATATATTTATGAAAGACTATCAATCCTTGAAACAGCCCCAGGGTTCTCTCTGGCTAAAATTTTCTTTGCGCCAACACTTGCGCCAAATTGAAAAAGTTGGAGCCAAATTAAAAAAATTGGAGCCAAATTCAATAAGTTGGAGCCAAAATAGTCTTTTGTAGAAGGGGAAATCCTTCATCAGGGTGACCTACGGTTCTAAAGAGCTAGGTTCTCAAGTGTTCGTTTGTCCTATCTATTTCTATGTGCTGTTTTCATTAGGTTCTATGGATTAAATCCTCTCTCACACTCAACATTTGAAACAGGACATAGCAGAAACATGACTTTCACCTTGGCGTCATATTATAACCAACTATTTCCTGTCTTCCAGGACTCCTTGTCAGATGTTTATTTGATTTTTAGTGGGAGGCATATTCAACGATTGAGAAGATCGATTTATAGTCACTCTTGTGTTGGATCAGAATTAAGTGTCACTTAAAATCACGGATTTTATATACCAAAACTTCGGTGCATAAAAGAGTTTAATTTATTTGTCAATCAACACAACTGACTTAGTCGATGTTTGATGTCAACTTCTTTAAAAGGAGCGCGAGGGCAAACATTTTGATTGAAAAGCAATTAAAGTAATCAAAGTCATAATTTCCATATAATTGAAGTTGTAAAGGCTGGCGAATGACTAAATGGTGTACACAAGAAAGTGTCACCTTCAACAAACTTGACAATCAACAGATAATGAACTGAACAAGTGTGAAAACAGGATTATCCCGTATCGGAAATCGCATTTGATAAACAAGCTGGTTCCCGAGTTCTAATTCAAAGTACTGCGATTACGGGAACCATCGATACATGGTTCTCGGGTCTACAGTAAAAATAAATCGAAATTGACTTGAGATCGGCAACCATGCGGTAAACAAACATCAAATTCTCGCGGAAAAAAGTCGGCGCCAGGCACTTTCGCCAAATTTGTTTTTCTTGCGCCAATTTCTTGATTTTGTCGCCAATGGCGCCATGTGCGAAGGCCAGCGTGAAACCTGAGCCCTCATCGCTTTGATATATGACCTTTCTCAATATCTACATAAACCGTTAAACTGTGATTTCATTGAAAACATTTTGATATGAGCATTTAGGGCCTCAGGTGCTTTGATTGAAAAGTTTATGAATAGTGATAGGTTGCTTTCTGTGCACCTTGCTAGTGTTAATATGTGATAAGAGTCTTGACCCACGTCAATGTCTTGGTTGAAGAAACTCTTGCCCATTGCAATTATTTTGCAGGACGGAAATAAAAGATTATTGTTTACAAAATGAACTGTTACGTTTTTCTAAATCTTCAACATGAATTTGCCATATCTCCTTTATATGGTTAAGAAAGAAGACAAGAAGTGTATCAATAATCTTGATTTCTGTAACTTAACCCTTATAGTGCTTGAACCGGTTTCATGCTTATACAAACAGGTTCGATCCAGGCCAGCCGCCAAGTAAATTGGTGGCTGCTCTGTGATCTAACCTGTTTGCTACTATAAATTTAAGGTTTTGGAAAGCAGACAACACAAGAATGTATTCTTAAAAAATAACCCAGCACTCTAAGGGTTAATAGATCTGTATTAACGTCATTTTATTGATAGAAGATATTTGATTAAAAAAAATGAAATTCTTAATCTGAGATAGTCCTGTTTTAAAGTAAATTATGGATTTGTTTGAGTTACAAAAATAAGGGCAGATAAATGTTGATTCCATTTCCACAAGTAAATTACACTGTCTTAACTAAATTATTACTTAGAAACTTCTTTAATTCTTTACAACTAGCCTTTTGGGTAAGGCAAAAATTGATTCAGTTTTTATTGCAGAATCTATTGTCTTGTATTTTTCCCCCATCAAATGTTTATTTACCCATTAGTATGGTAATCAAAATTGTATCAATTTTGAATTGAAATCATATAGTTTAGCATGTTAAGATTCTTTAAAAGACACTGCATTTATTCAATCCAGCATCTATCTTTTGAAGCATGGTATAAGAATCCTTCATGAATTACTTAAAACTAACACTTAATGTTAATGCTTTAAATTGTATATACCTAGGAAAGTTTTTTTTTTCAGTGTTCTCAATAAGAACGGGCCACAGACCTATATGACTGGTTCAAATCATGTTTTGGCCGGTTCAAATTTGCGAAGATGTGTTCCCCCGATCCCCTCCAAGTGGCCTGTTCAGATTTTATTTAGGCCTGTTCAACCTATTATAATTGAGAACACTGAATTTAATTTTTCTCTTTTTTGATCTTTGTTAATTTGAACAATGTATTGGAATGAAAAGAAAGAATGAAAGAGAGGGGATCAACAAGGATTATGCTCCTCTTTTACATAAACACAATGTACTTGACAAATCTACTGAAAGTGTGTATTGCTATGGACCCCATGTGGCCGGTTGTCAATTTACCAGAAAGGTCATAAATCTAAAACAGCAATCAAATGACAAGGAAATACCCATGACAAAATGCTGGTATTGTTTTGAGAGGGACTTAATTCAGAAGCACTTTTAATATGTTCATGATTATCACACAGTAAATTGGCGGCTGGCCTGTGAACTAACCTGCTTGCTACTCTGCATGAGGCATGCTGTAAATTTGTAACATTTGTTAGAAAAGGCTAATTTATTTCCCATTCTGCAAAAGTGTTGCTTTTCCTTCAAATGATATCATTCTTATTTGATTATCATAGGGAAGATGTATAAGTATCACAAGTTGCTGATTGAAAAGGAAATACAAAAAACTTTGGACGTGTCAGTGAGGCTGCCCACTTCACCCCACCCCAAAGTTTGAATCCCAGACACCAAGTGATCACTAGATAGAAAAAATAGATCAATGTTTAATTTAATATTTACAAAAAGATAGATTAAACTTTTTTTATAATCGGCAAGACAAAAAGTAGGATGTATGTATTGCTTATCAATTATAAAGTGTAATGTTACTCTATAGATTTGTAGTAAATTCTTTTTTAAAAAAAATGATTAAAATCACAATTTGTGACTTCAAGAATGATTGTTTCGTATGATAATGAAAGCCCTGAAATGGTCAATGCTCATTTATGTATTCAGGAGACTTATCACCTACAAAGTAATGCTAGATTGTCACATGTGTTGCCATCCCTAACGTCTTCTTGGAGCTAAAGTATTTCCTTACCTTCCTTCAGGGCTGTGATTTGCATAGTTTTACCCAGACAGCTGGACTATTAGTGTTTTGTGTAAGACATGCTGAGAGCTTTAACTGGGCATTGCCAAAACCAAATAACAATACAGTCAGACTTGTGTTAAGAGGCCAGCCTATGGGACAGAGTAAATTGGCTGTTTAAGACAGGTTGGCTGCTTAACACAAATTGAATTACACTATAAATCTAACAATGGGACTTTCTGTAGTGGCTGTTTAAGGCAGGTTGGCTGCTTAAAAGGGTGGCTGCTTAACACAAGTTAGACTGTACATGGCTTTTTTTAGGATATATAAACAGTCTTGAAAATGCAACTCCCTGGTTTGAAATGTCTGTACAATGCTGTAGTTTTTCAAAAAATCCAAAGTCCTATACCTGCTATTTTGGTTTTCCAATTGAACAATTTTGGTGATAATTTCAGCAATCGTAAGGGCCTCCCTTTAATAGGCTAATCAGTCATGATGTGGATATTTTTACCTATAAGGCATATTCACAGGTCGAAATAGGGCAGAGCTTGTATCGCATTCCGGAGCATGGATGTGTAAAGTTGCATAGTTGTATACCATAAAACTGTTGTTGAAAATGATGTTAGACCCCAAAAATCTTTATACTTTTCATAGAAAAGAAGCTGAAGGTTTAATCCCTATTTGTGTTGCAAGACTTTTAAGACATCACTGAAATTGAATCAGCAATAATGTCCTGCTATGATGTAAAACTAAATTGACTAATAGGTTGGAATTAAAGAAATGTTGTTGATGATAGAATTCTTCCATTGTCTTAACCCTTAGAATGTCGGGTAATTTTCTAAAGATAGGTTTTTCTGACGTCTGCTTTCCAAAACCATAAGTATCTGCTTTATTTTGTTGAGGAAAGGTGCTCAAGGTAGCAAACAGGTTTGATCACAAGCCAACTGCCAATTTACTTGGTGGCTGGCCTGTATATAACCAGTTTGCATAAGCATGAAGTTTGTGCCAGCACTATAAGGGTTAATGATGTTGGTGTAAAGCGATATAAGGTGTCTGTTTAAGAAAAAAGGCTAATCAATCAAAGATGATACATTCTAATTAAAGGAGTTTTTTTCCCCAACTTGACAATTCATCTCTTTTTGTCAAAGCTATTTCATTATCATGTAGTACAGGTATGAAAACGGTTTAAATTACTATATGGAATATTAAGAAGAAGTGGACCTCTAGACTTGTGCTGGAGTCCAGACTGTCGTCACTGTAAGAGTATTGGGAAACTATATAGTATAGAGAGAGGGGGTATTGATTGCAGAACTGTAATGAAAAACTATTGGTATGTGTTCGCATTGCCTGTCTGTATGGCCGAATCAATAAACCCTCCCTCCTCTCCTCTTTTAGGCCTGACTTTCTGGGCCAGTCGCGTCTATTTTTAACCCTCGCTGCTATGGAAACGCCATATAATGCGTTGGTGGAGCATTAATGTGCCTGCAGATTAGGAATGTTGTGTCTTTTGTCGATTTCTGTCGTGATTTCTTTTTTATCGCTCGGGTTATTCTTGTAGAATCCGGGTTTCACTGGCTGTTACAGGGACCATATTGTGTCTGTCATATTCAGTGGTCTATAAATAAGTTATGTATTCAGCCATTGAAATCCCTCTCCCTCTTGTGTGAAATTTGTAGCACATCAAATGAAAACAGTTAACATGATGAAGAAATAAACCTTTAATGACAAAGATGTCAACTCAAACTGTTTTATTTTTTATTTATATTAACTCAGGAAGATATTTGCTTGAAGACAAAAATTTTATAAAAAAAAATCCTGATTTAAATTTCAATATGTCAGAATATTTCTAAATGCCAATGGGCTGTTGCCAGCTCTTAAAATTGCAGTGGGATAATGAATAAGTTGAACAAATGCTCATTTTGTCACAATGAACAGCTTACATTGAAATGTTGATGTAGTTCCATGGAGAAAGGCACCATGACACCTTTTGATATATGTCTTGATTTCAAGTTTTAAAGAGCAAGCAACTCATAAGTGATTAGTATTATTGTATAAATCATGCTGAGAGAATAGTTGACGCAGTAATTAATTAACAACTGTTTCTCTGAGTATTTTCCAAGATGAATACAAATACAACGTAACATCAAAAACTAAGCAAACCACATGTAATTGATCTTCAATATATCAGTGGAAGCCTTGATCAAGAAATTTGTTTATTTCAAACACTTTAACCTTGACTTCACCATTCAATATCAATCCCCATTACTAAAATGTGTATGGTGCACAGCACCTTAAGTAATGGAATGCAGTCATTTGGCATAGTGGTACAAGTCAATTGAGTTAGAAAACTGTTTTGATAAAGATTTAAAAGGAGAGGTATATCTACCTTCAACTCTTTCCCTGCAATTACATGTACATTTTTTCAAAAATTGGCAGTAGATTTGTAAACCTTTATTCCTAAATAGGCATTTGTCAACGGCTTTTCTGCAAAGTACATGTAAAAGTATTGGGAGAAAGACGTTACTTACAAAACCTCACTTAACCCTTTACCAAACATCAAATTTTCAACTGTCCCAAATTGACAGAGTTTGCAGACGACATCTCAAAATGTGATGAAATTGGAAAACAATCTTCTGAAGGGGCAGAAAATATTGTGGGAAAAGGAGAAATTGCTTGTTACAAGCAATTTCTCCTTTTCCCACAATGTTTTCCAGAGTCGTCTGCGCCAACCTGGTCAAATTTCGTTATTGTTTGGTAATAGGTTAAGCAAGAACAGCGTTGAGTTTATATCAAGCTCTAAGGATATGCATCACTATATGTCTTGTCTTTTCCCCTTTTTGTCATTGTAACAAAGGCAATGTATCTTAATCAATTTTCACATACCATGAGTGAGAGTTTGCAACTGGTCTATGTAAAAATATGCTCTGTAGGTTAAATTTGGTAAAATAATGGTGACTATATGAGAAATTATTTGCCGTTTTGTTCCAATTAATTTTTTGTTTTGTGTTTTTCTAAAATTACCTTCTCATATTATGCAGTTGTAGTTGAAGAGGTATGGTATGCAGTAATGTTTCCGCAAATGATGGATGGTTAATAGCCATTTTAGCAGAAACAAGTGAATTTTTTTGACAAAATGAGAAATGGTAACAGAGAAATAACCCTCTTTTCCTGTTTGGGATTTCCTCCTTTATGGCTATTAGCCAGCATAGTGTAGATTTTTGTAATGATTGCTTTCAAAGTTTGAACCTTGGATTGGCCACCCCACCAAATAGATTTTCTGCAATCAAAGTTTGGTATAATGTTTTTTTTTCAATTACCCATTTCAAATGAATACAGACATGTACCATTTCTTTTTCCAATATGCACTGTTATATTCAAGCCACATTGCTTTAATTGGTGAAAAGTCTGATGATTTCATTTTGATCCATTTAGGGGAGAACATGTTTATTAGAGCATGAAAAACAATGAGATTATATCTGAAGAATTGGTTAAACTACTGGTATAAGTGAACAACTTTTTTATCAACTTTTGTTGCATTCCTTCTCGAGGGTTCAACGCAAGACTATAGTAAGTGTTTCATAAACATGAAGCACTTACTATAGTATTGCATTGAACCCTCATTCTGTGAATTATTAATGTTGCTTATAATTATAATGCCCCCATTCAAGAAACAAAATATGAATGTTTGAACAGCATTTTTATCTATTTTTGCTGCATTCAGGACTTAAACTGTGTCTATATGAGTATTTACCATGTCGAGGGTTCAATGCAATACTATAGCAAGTGCTTCATGTTTATGAAGCACTTGCTATAGTCTTGGATTTAACCCTCGATGTATATAGTTATGCTCAATTCAGGGCACACATTGTTTTGTACTCATAAACAACATTACTTTTTGTTTGTGCTCGATTTTTGGCATACAATATTAATCCTCATGTTAAAACAGTTTATTTCATTAATCTCCAAAAAATTGGTGTGTTTCCTAATCAAAAAGATGAAACACTGAATGAGTGGATTGCCTGTTGGACGAATGGGTTCTGCACCCACAAGGAACAGCCGCCTTCATCATACGAATGAGTAAGACATAACAGCCATATTTAGTATTGATGAAAAAGGGGAAAATGTTGTTATCTATAGACAAAATCATTTTGAGGGTTCAGTGCAAGACTAAAGTAAGTCTTCCATAAAGATGAAGCACTTACTATAGTCTTGCACTGAACCCACAATCTTTTTGTTTACGAATAACATTTATTCATCAGTCATCAACTTTGATTTTTATTTATGCTGCGTTCAGGGCACAAAATCCAGCAGGGCCAGGCGGTCCACCGTAAGTTTGATCATTGTAAATGTTGTTATAAACTATTGTCAGAAACGCATGCCTTTTTAACAATCGTGCACCCTTTGTTGTTTTCATTTAAAGAATCAAATAACCTCAAATGTCTCAAATTAACTATTTGATATGTATTCAGACTTCCTGATACTCTGAGAGCTCCAGTAGGACCAAACTGAACACTTTCTTCTTTGTCTATGAAAAATATTTCAGACCAAAGAGGGTCCCTGTCCGTCCTCAGGTATTTCAGTCAGTCAGGGGCCTAGGGCCTTCAAAGTTTCCTGAAGTCTGTATTTTTTGGTACAATATTGAAATGTTTTACCTTGCTTTTTACAGGGCTGTTTATAATCACTTTATACCGAATATATAAACCATGATTCTACTGATGTCCCTCCTTGGTAAATTATTATGGGTAAATCCTTACACTAGGAATTCAAATCCTTAGAATGCTGGTTAATTTTCTTAAAAAATTTTTTTGTGTCATCTGTTTTCCAAAACCTTTCATATCTGCTTGATTTTGTTGCGGAAAAATACTCAGAGTAGCAAACAATTCATTTGGTGGCTGGCCTGGATCTTACCTGTTTGCATAAGCATAAAGTTGGTTCCAGCAGTTTAAGTGTTAAAAGACAGATCAAGGCCAGTTAAAAGGGTATTTTTGAATTTGGATTCATTGAAGTGACAATTGCTGCTGGAAATATGTACTGTTGCTCTACAGCAAAAAAAAAAGCACAAATGTCTTGTGTAAATATTTTTTATATCAAATATATTTTATAATTTTGGTTCCAGAAAAATCTACAAATACATTTTGATTGTTATTTTTCTTGTCTGCAAACTTGTGTTGTTGGACAATGATTAAGTTGTTGTCTGCTAATGTAATTTGGATAATGTGAAGAAAGAAGAAATGGTCATCCACAAGTAACAACATGAGTAAATGCTTATGTATGAGACTGGCAAACTGTTTTAAAATCCTTATGAAATACTTTCTTGAACAATGTTGAATAAAGTACAATTGACAAGATTTTTGATCTACCAAGAAATAAAACAAAACAAAATGAAAATGAAAGCTATGATGCCTCTTGTTGTGTTGTAAAGTTTGTGAACTGTTTCTTTATTGTTGTTTTTTTGTCTACAAGAATAGAGAACATACTACGATTCTCAGTCTTATTAATGTTTTATGTTTTATTTGAAAGGACTTTGTTTAAAACTTTTGACTAAAGTTCAGAAGCGTGGTTGGTCCCATGACCACATGATAAGCCTGAAGTACTGTCTAGTATATGTTCAGGTAAAATTCATACATTGATTGATAGTCATAATTCAATTATTTCTGTGCAAGGTTTGAATGAAGAAATTCACCTGTTGTGGCAGAAAAAAGATGTTTTTTTTATTTATCAAAATTTATCTATTTTAATTGTTGTTAATTGTCATTGCAGTCTGCTTGAATCCTAGGAATGAAAAAGAGGCTCAAAGAAAATATTGCAACTCTAAATATAATTGTTTTTTCTATACTATAATTTCTTCTTCCAAGTTCTTCTTTAATTTCAAATTGTTGATTGTGTTTTTTTCACTTTGAACCCAGCTCATGGTTTTGAACCCAGCTCATGGTTTTGAACCCAGCTCATGGTTTTGAACCAGGCTCATGGTTTTGAAACTAGCTCCTCGATTTGAACCTAGCTCCTCATTTTGAACCTAGCTCCTGGTTGGACTAAGGGTGCACTAGTACCTTAGTCCATTGAATTTACATACCACTTTTTGAGGGACGGCAGTGATAATTTTTGGCCCTAAAAATCTCATAAAATTTTACAAAAACTCATTGCTTTCATTCCTTTTTATCATTTTTCTATATAAAAACCCATTGATTTTGTAAAGTTTTGGTAAAAAACTCATTGATTTAATTTAGAAAAAAATCACTGGGGACGGTACTTTATCGATACACAAACAGCGGTCTGACCCCAATTTCTCATTAAACATCCGCCTTCACTGTGCAGACTAATACCTTCTTGGAACCAGGAATGTAGTCCGGATTTATTCGCTTTGTTTCGCTCTATATTATTATAACTGTTGCCTTATGGGAAATCCTAAAATGTCCAGATAAACGAAAAATAGACTGTCGTTCAGTCTCTCTTCACAGAAATAATAATTATAGTAATAGTGGTAAAAGGAGCAGCTGTTTTCCTCGAGATGTTGCCAAAAGAAATTTTCGTATGTATCCTCAATCATCTTGCTTTAAACGCACCTTAGTCCTTCAGCGCTATCAGCGCTTTGTTTTTTAAGTGTGCTCCTAAAAATCCTTAAATCCACAAAAAGCCGTGGTATGAGGAAATGCGCAAGGTTGATAACTCTGTGTTGTTTCCCTGTTTCAGGTCGTACCCAGGTCCTGAGGGTGGGGCACCAGCACCCCGTATGGAGAGCAAACGTCTACAGCAGACACAGGCCCAAGTGGACGAGGTAATGTTTCATAATCAGCTTCCTGTTAGAACTCTTGGTCCATTGGGAAGATTTCTACATTGGGTTGCGAATATGATTTTGATTTTCTTGTCTGTTTAATGCCAAATTGTTTTCTCCACTAAAAAAAGATGTCCACATAATTATTGGTTATATAGTAAATTTCAAGAAAAATTCACCTGTCTCTTAACCCTTTACCAAACGCCAAATTTTCGACTGTCCAAAATGGAAGAGTTTGCAGATGACAATTCAATTTGTGATGACATTGAAAAATAATCTTCTGTTATATTAGGGCAGAAAAAATTGTGGGAAAAGCAGAAATTGCTCGTTAAGAGCTATTTCTCTTTCTCCCACAATGTTTTCCAGAGATGTCTGCAATAAGCAGGTAAAATGTCTTTATTGTTTGGTAATGGGTTAAGGTTTAAATTGGACCCTTTGTTTAGCTGGGCAATATGGACAACTAGATTTGCAACCTCTGACTTCATGAGTGTCGCAATCCATTGTGTAGATAGGGGTCCTTGATGGCCCAGTGGTAACAACGGAGGCAATAGAACACAACGGTTCCAGGTTCTAGACCAACAGGTTCTTCTGGTTTTCTTGGGAGTGTCCTTTTGCAAGACACTTCAAAGCTCTAACCTAGTACTGGTTGATCGTGGAAAGCATTACATTACTCAAAAATTATTGACACAACGTTAAACCTCAAAAACAATCAATCAAAGGCATTGTTCTGCTAATTTGTCTGGATCCATTAACATTTGTTTCCGACTCCTGTCATGTAAAGTGTTGCTTTTGCAAATAACACTTAATTATAGGACTGGTGTCTTAACTAAACATATTCATGTGCCTTCCTTCTCTTCACAATTGTCCAAGTGGGAAAGTAGTCCAAAACGCTTTTGAAAGAATATCATGCAGTGTTGGTGTCACTTACGTTTGGGAATGAGTAGGCGCACTGACTGATTTGGTATGTCTTTTATGCTGATGTATTAAATTTCTTTCAATTTGCATTCTAGGCTCTAAAGATATTGCAAACTATTTTTTATCATTTCTTGAACAAATACCACCAAAACTTACATATAAAACAAAATTTATCTGATGTTTTCTTACTGTTACAAAAGGCTTTTCATCCAAATATTGTGACAATAATTCCAAGAAAGAGAGGTTATCTGGATTGCACTGGTCTTAAATTCAAATTGAAAGTCACTAGCCTGGATCTAACCTGATTGCATAACCATTTAAAGGGTTAAAAGTTTACTTTTCCAATTACTGGACAAGAATTTATGCTTAGATTTCCAAGTTTTCAGTGTTAAAGCTCTTAAAAGCCACCAAAAGCTTTAACATCATAAGCAAAATTTGTATACAATTCTGTGGATTTGGAAGAAATTATTTTATTAAGGACCATCTTACAGCTTGAGACAGGGCTACAAGATCCATATCTTTACAGGTTGTGGATATAATGAAAATAAATGTCGACAAAGTTTTAGACCGGGACGCAAAAATGTCCGAGTTGGACGGTCGAGCAGGTAAACGTGTATGACGAATGTGATACTAGGCACAGTTGCTTGTTATTATACGATTGCGCACATATCTGTTTTGATTTTGTAACTGTTAGAATATGAATCGAAAGACATTGAGGAACCAAAGATATGTTATTTTGTTCTCCAGAAAATTAAGTGTCAGCTTACAGATTCTTTTGGATATAAACCTTATATTTTGAGAGTACTTGTTAGAATTTTTCAAATTCTCAGTGATGTAATTGAGAACCTATATAATTGGTTTAGAGGCTAGATAAAGAAGTTATAGTAAGAGAAACTACCCTCTTATATATTAGAAAATAACTTATAAGAATTTCTATTAAAGACATATTTCTTCTTTTATCAAAATGTTTTCTATTACTTGAATTTTATAAGTGGAGGAAAATATTGAACAAGCAAAAATGTAAAACAAAATAGTTTCTTTGTCTTATGATTCATTTTGTATCATTGAATGATGATATTATTTTCATTTTCATTTTGTGTTAAAAGAATAATGAACTGCATTTAGTTTTAGATTTATTGATGATGTTAAACACATTATAGAGATTTTATTTACTTTTGCTTACAACTCTTGAGAATTATAAGCAGAAAATCATAACACAAGATGGCTTTACATTTTGGTGAATATTTTAGATTAGTGTCAGAATATTGATACAGAAAACAAACTGCTGCAGATCATGATTTCTTGAAGCACAAATGTATTGAATGTAAAATTTTCTGTCAAAAGCACAACAATATAGCTGATACTGTATCTAAACAACCAAATCTTAGATATCAATGAATGGCTTTGGATTTTAAATGATTTTGAAACAAAAGCATAGAACCTGTGCACACCAGTTGTACAGATGACTTGCAATGTCTTCTTCACAAACTGCATTCAAAAGATCAAAGACCATGCACTTTGCAATAGTTATCCTTTCTCTCGTTCCAAATTGAAAGAGATTGCAGATGACATGTCAAATTGTGATGAAATTGGAAAATAATCTTCTGATAGGGCATAAAACATTGTGGGAAAAGGAGAAATTGCTCTCTGCAGCAAACTGGTCAAATGTTGTTATTGTTTGGTAATAAGTTATTTCTGGGAAGTGCTTTTTTATCATCGGCACTCCTTTCATCCTAAAAACAATTTTGCTGGTAGATTTTGGTTACGGTTCCCTGTTGTGGTGTTGACAGAACCAAAATTGATGTTATGTCTTCATGAATAAAGGTTCAGCTATGAGGTGAATAAACCAAGTTTTCATCAGGTTTTTTTTGCGTAAGCATTTTTTGTGGGCATTCAATAGATCTTTCCTCTGGTCTGGGGGTGATTTTCATGAATGCATGCAGAATGCGTTCATTATGTCTTCTTATCTGAACCTCTGTCCATTGAGTTAAGTCAACCTTTCACCTCATAGACATGCATTTTAAAGTGCCTGTAGCTTGCAATTCATAAATTAATCTGACAAAAGAAGTTGCTTGTCAAACAATTTCTTCTGTTGTCACTGTCACTATGGATTCTACATAATAATGCAGAGAACATCAAGGATTCAGTGTAAGACTGAAGTAAGTTAAGTACTTCACGTTTGTGAGGGACTATAGTTAACAGAGTCTTACCTTGAAGCCTAGACAATGTAATGTACTTCATACTTTGTAACAGGCCTGCTTTGTAATAATCATCTGCATTCGCTTTAAATTCTGACCAATTAAATAGTCTTAAAGGAGGGAAATGGTTATAGTTTGTTAGAAAATCAGTTGTTTGTCTGGCCGTGTCATCACTAAGTAGTGTGCTGCTGGCATGGCACTGGTATGTTTGTGTTTATTTTTATTTTTGTCTCCTTCAATGCTTGGTTGTTTTTACAGGTTGTGGATATTATGCGAGTAAACGTGGACAAAGTATTAGAACGGGATCAGAAAATATCCGAGCTGGATGACAGGGCCGGTAAGCGGTTTGTTATAATAGCTCTGGTGCTAACCTGCCAGGCTTGGTGTACAGAGGTGCAGGGTTTGAGATTCGTCTCAGAAAATTTCCTTTTGGGCAATTCCTTTTGGCCTTAAATGAAGTCAATGGTCACCTTTGTGGATCAAACCCCGGTTTGCCTGGCTCTACTCCCTGACCCTTATATTGATAAGGGTTAGGGACTATAGACTGGCAAACCTGGGTTGCTCCCTAAAGGTGACCATCTTTTTCACCATGGAGCGTGTTTTGGAAATACATATTTCCTAGCCTAGTACTGGTAGGTCAGCCAGGGAACATGTATTATAATGCTCGAAGATGTCACTGTACATAGATATGAAGGAAGAAAGTTAATGCGAAATGATTAATTCATCTTTCACCATTTGTCAAATTGTGGTCATCTGTAACAGTAGTCTTACAAACAGCTTTTTGCTGTACTGGTTATGAAATGCTAGAATGGATAGGTATGCTTACCACCACTTTATGACTGAAATACTGTTAAAAGTAAGATAACGATACAATTGGCAACTGTGGTAGCGTGTCAGCCTCTTTTACAGAGGGTCCCATGGTTTGAATCCCTGTTAGGCGAGTTGTAAATTGCCGGGACTAACCCACAAATCGGTGCGAGTACTGGTGTAGTTTCCAGGATTCAGTCATCGAGAGTGACTCGATAGGCTTGACTAAGCTTCCTTCACAGTCAATGTAAAACAAATCAAACAATCTATCATCCAAAGCAAAGAACACCCATGAAATGTAAACTTCTCTCTTATGGCATGTTGTAGGGCCTTATCTACATGGTATCAAATTACTGTTGCTTGCATTTTTGACCAGTCATAAATTCCCATTAGTGTGAATTGGATAAGATATCCCTTTGTTGGCTAGAACTTTCTATAGGATTCCTACCATTAATTCATTCTTCATCTACATCGTGGCTGTAACATCCAAAGTGATAAAAGATATGCATGTAATCCATATTTTGTATCATATACAGTGAAGCCTCGTTTATCCGGACTCCGATTATCCGGATGTCTCGCAATCCGAACGAAATTGTAAGGAACGGAATTATTTGACCAGTTTGTTGCAGACAACTTTTGAAAACATTGTGGGAAAAGGAGAAATTGCTCGTGACGAGCAATTTCTCCTTTTCCCACAATGTTTTCTGCCATATCAGAAGATTATTTTTGGGACGGTCGACAATTTGGCGTTTGCTAAAGTGTTATAAGTATACACGTGCATACAGACCGTTTATGTCTTAATGTGTATAAGAACATGCGCTACTTCATTAGTCCGGATGAATCGGCAATCCGGACATTTTGTTGGGAACAGACGTGTTCGGATTAACGAGGCTTCACTGTATATACATATAGTTTTTCACAAAATGATGTATTCTGAAATCTTGATGTTCACAATTCGAGTTTGATTAATCACACACATTGCTGTTTTGCTTTCACATGTAGCATTAGTATAGTATGTTAGACGTTTGTTTGTTAATTACACAATATTCACACATTTCTCACAAAATGTAAACATGTATCAAGCATGGATTGTAATGATTCCATATAAAATGATTATCTCTTCATTAGCAGCAGATGGTGGAACTCTGAGGCCTTGTGGTTATAGAAAAGATTTTGAAATCACATCACCCACATACCTTGGGTTCAAATCACTGTAGTTGTATTTAGATTTTCGTAAGAGGTAGACTTATCAATCATTTATAAGCTGGGCATTGTAATATAGCTGCAATGTAGGTCGATGTGATGGAAAAACCAAATAACTTCAAGCTAAAAAGTAGCAGATGTACTAAATACCAATAGCAACAATCAAAATAACAAAGACTAATCTTGTCTGTTAATACACAATGAATGCTCTTTGACTCATTAGGAGTTTGGTAACACTCTCCTTTGTCTCAACTCTTGAAAATGTTATCTCAAAGGATTTATTAGCCATTTTTGTAAGAAGAATGAATACCCATATGTTCCTCACAAGTTCATAAACAATCATTTTTAGATTAGTAGATTCCCAATCACTTGATTTAGGCATGCATCATAATGACCCCACTATTTTCGAAGTCTGTTTCATCAACAAAAAATCTTTGTCACTGAATGGTAAGAGTACTGAATTGTAAGAGTGCTATGCTCGCACTCCTGTGACCCCCAATGGTGTAAGTTCTATTTCAGGCAGGGTTTGATTTTCATAAGTAGAAGTCTCTTTCAGAGTTCTACTCTGCTTCTTCGAATAGACTGGTTATCAGATCACGTAACTATCTAGACAACTGGTCATGCAATAGTTAAATAGGTTCTTCGCTTAACCCTTTACCAAACGCCAAATTTTTCTGCTGTCCCAAATTGAAAGAGTTTGCAGACAGCATTTCAAAATGTGATGAAATTGGCAAATGATCTTCTGATAGGACAGAAAACATTGTGGGAAAAGGAGAAATTGCTCCTTTAGAGCAATCTCTACTTTTCCAACCATGTTTTCCAGAGTAGTCTGCAACAAAGTGGTCAGTTGTTGGTATTGTTTAGTAATGGGTTCAAGATAAACCAATAAAAGAGTAGTTGATAGACAAAGCATTTATCTTCCTATTTTTTCATTCTATCAAGAAAGCATTTTTTAGCGATTTAAAGGCTTTTCCCAGAAAAGAAACTGCAAAAGACAAGTCAGTGGTTTAGTGGTGGACTTGGAACTCTGTAATCCTCAGGGTTGGAGTACTGGTTTTGTTGGAGTGATTTTTTGTTGTTGATTGGCAAGTCACTTTAGTCTAGTACTGATGGATCAAGGAGAGTCATTACATTGTTGAAAGGGTGTTAAACATCATTTGACTATTTACTGTGTGATGAGCAGGGCATGGTGAAAAAACTGAAATGTTCGATGCTACATAATGACCAATTTCATTACCCACTTCCTGTTGTAAAAGTATATTAAAGTGGCTGACATTTGAAAAAAAAGAATTAAATGACTTAATGATGAGCAAAATCTTTCGTTAACACTATCTTAGTTTGTTTCCACTCTAGCATTTGCTGCTTATAACATAATTTGGAATGATACCACATTCCCATTTTAAGTTTTAAACAGTGATAACATTTATAAGTGGAAAAGGTTTTCCAGCTGTATGTCTAAGGTATGGGATTACTAATGCTTTGTATTCAAAAACATTCCCCTAACAATATGCTAAGGAAATAAATGACAGGGTCCAATTGTAGTCAATTACTTTATCAATAAGTTCAAAACATACATTACTCCTTCATTTGTGTAGAGAGTTCAGTGTAATACTACAGTAAGTGCTTCATGTTTCTGGGTTGAACCCCCAATACAGTGGACCCGTGATAATCCGAACGTCGTTTATCCGGAATATTCACCATCCGAACAGAATTTTGAGGGAACGGATCTTACCTTCATCAATTTAACTGTTTAATGCGGAAAATCCGCGTTCCGGAACCGGACAAAAATATTCGGGAACCAACAGTCACTTTTCATAGTATATGCGTATGGCTAGTCCGGAAACCAGTAAAATCGTTTATTTTGCGGTTACAGTCGCGAATGAAGGGATCGGTCTTCTGTTGTAAACGGCATTCACAGGTTTTGCAAACTGTCACGTATGCTTGACCATAACATGTCACCTAGTGTAGCGTACTGGAAGGTGTTGATTGTTTGTCAATCGGTCATTCTGTCAGTTGATTGGTTTTACATTATTGTAATTACGGTCGCATGTCGATAGTTGAGTTTGTAAAAGGTGTTGATGATTGGCTGCTTTGACAATGTTTGGCAATCATTTTCAATTATTACTCAATCGATATGCTTAACTGCCCTTTTAAGGGCCTTTTACCAAAAAGCCTTCTTTTGTCACTCTCGTCAGAGAACCCATCCCCCAAGCTGCTATCAGCTAATCAAAGAGTTCTTTTCAGAGCTATCTTAAGGAAATTTAACTTCTCGAAAGACATTGCTTTAAATTGTCATTTTTTTTAAAAATCTGTTTTGACCAAATAAACACTTCCTTAACACACTTTATATTTCCCTTCAAAAGAAATAATTGTGTATTTCTTACTTCATAGTAATGATCATGATACACCGACACCGTGTAAAGGTAAACATTTCGCTGTAACTCGCATATTCTTTATTCCGGAAAATTCGTTAATACGAACGTTTCTCCTGGGAACGAAAGTGTTGGGATAAACGAGGGTCCACTGTACATTATTTTGAGGGGCCTCCATGGCCCAGTGGTTAGAGTACAGAATTTGGAACCAAATCGCCCATCTCCTCATGGGTTCAAATCCCGGTGACGGCATTTAGATTTTCATGAGAGGCAGGTGCCGAACTTACTCACGGAGTGTCGCTGGTCCTATCTGACTTGACCAGCTCTTGTGTGCAGTTGAGTAAGGGGTCTTCCTCCATCATCATCATATTAAGTTAGGCATCACAACATAAATGATATAACGTTGATATGATGTAAAAACCTATATAAACAAATAAACAAACATGTTTTTGATAATCAGTGATTTATTTTTATAAACAACAATATTGTGTGATTGCTCATGACATGCAATATCTCCATTAGTCACAGTGGTTTCCCAGGATTTACATCAAAACTGAATGGTTGGGTGTCCCTGTCACTCAACTTTGGTCCTGTCTTTTTATATAATCTGTTTCACATTGACAAATAACATAATTCAGTGGGTTCACAAGATAAAAGAAAAATGAGAAGAATTGTTTTATCACTTTTCAAAACACCTTTATGTTTCTGTCCGATAACTCTTACAAAAAACTACTTTCTTGATGTTTGGTTTCAGTCTGCATCTGTTTTTGATACAATGCCATTAGGATACGTCCCATGATTTGTCTCATTTGCCAACTCTGTGTTTTTTAGATGCTTTGCAAGCGGGAGCTTCACAGTTTGAGGCGAGTGCTGGTAAACTGAAGAGAAAGTTCTGGTGGAAAAACTGCAAGGTATGAAATCTATTGAATAAATGTATGAATAAGTGTACTTAACTGTCTATTGAGTATTCATGATTGAAACTTGTTGTGGACAAGGTCATACTCAAACCCTATCAAATTGTTTTTGTCTATGTATTACTGTTTTTGAAATGAATATAATGAATAATGTGGAGTACTGGTAAAGCAGGAGAATGGATATATAAATGCACTGACTCATGATTCTACTGATACATTGTTGAACATGTGTCCAAAAATCCGATCCAGTCCAAAAAATGATTTTAAATTATAAAGGTATTATATAGAGTGTTCAGTGCAATACTAAAGTAAGTCTTTCATTGAACACTGGATATATTGTTTTTGCTATACAACATATTCTTTGTATGTTCTTACATTTTGATTAATAAGGAGTTCTCAATCAAATGATTTTGAAATGAAATGTGAAATATTATACTAAAAGAAGTTGCTCTTCATTCAAGGCTCTATTTTTATCCCAATATTTGGAAATATTGCTTTCTTCAATTACTATTGTTAGTGTCAATGAAGATTGAATTGTCTGTCAGTTTGCATTAAAGATGCTTTGAAAGATTGATGGTACGCGGGTAGCTTTAGAGTCACCAATGTGCAGTTCAAATCTATGTAACCATGAAACGATTGTGTACAAGGCACAGTTTTTAAACCAGGTGTTTGCACATTTTGCCTTGACCATGACCGGGTGAAAATAGCAACCTTTGGTTGAATAATGTTTTTAAAGTAAACTTCTACATTGTTCAAGGGAATGCAATGAAATTCATGATGATGAATATTTTTAGTAACATTATAATATAAAATAATCTAAAAACTTTTGTTCATTATGTGATTTCGTGAATGGTTCAACAAGTATTAAGTAATGTGGCAAATGACTGTTGATTTTGCGATTAAGGAAACAAGCTTTTTGGAATAAAAGAGATGACAAGCATGAATCAGATTTAAAAAGTTATAGGCAATGTGCTATAATTAACATTGTATGCCTTTTGTTTAGATGATGTTGATACTCGGTGGTATAATTGGAGTTATTGTTATTATTATCATCGGTAAGTTATCCATGTTGTCCTGGATGTTGTCCCAGCATGGCCAGCGAAGTAGACATGTGTTGAAAAGCATCAATGTGTAGTGTTTTTTTATAGCACTTATTATGAAATGTAGCGTTTGGGCTTTGTAGTGTTTATTTATAGCACTTATTATGTTATGTAGCGTTTGGGCTTTTACTGTTGTATAGAAGTGCACTCCTGTTTGATAGATTCTTATTTTATAGTCTAAGATAAAGATTTCTTAGTCTCCCTCTGACAATATTTTCTAAGCATTTTTTGAAGTCAAATATTCAGTTGTAGGTTTTCATTGGAGCTGTTTTCTGCAAGACAATTCTAATGAGAACCGATAGCATGGTTGAAAGAGAGATAACTAAAGTCAGTGGAGAAAGTTTGAACCCTCATAAAGCCCTGATGCTTCTCTTATCTGGTAGACTTTTGTTGCTCAACTTACCCAGGCAAACATTCATAAAATTCAACCAATGTTTAGGCTCACTCAATAATCCTGTTTTCTGATTGGTCAAAATTGGAAATGTCAAATGTAGATTGATTAGAATTAAGAATTGTTCAAAAGGTGCCATAAGGTTTAATGTGCAACTAGAAGGATGGAACCTTTTAGTTTGAGCTGTATTTAGTATGATGTATGGAGCCTTTTGGTTTGAGCTGTATTTAGTATGATGTATGGAGCCTTTTGGTTTGAGCTGTATTTAGTATGATGTATGGAGCCTTTTGGTTTGAGCTGTATTTAGTATGATGTATGGAGCCTTTTGGTTTGAGCTGTATTTAGTATGATGTATGGAGCCTTTTGGTTTGAGCTGTATTTAGTATGATGTATTACAACCTTTTCCTTTTTCTAGATTGTGAATTATTTGTGTTAATGCTAGCTCTTTTTTAAGTTGAACATGGCTGTTGAACCTCTTCTGTAGCTTTCTTTATTATAGTTCTATTTTTTTTTCTTTTTTTACAAATACTATTAATGTAGTCTTGTAGAAGCTGGCGTGTCTAAATGGTTAGCAGGGTTCTCTCTGGCTAAAATTTTCTTTGCGCCAACACTTGCGCCAAATTGAAAAAGTTGGAGCCAAATTCAATAAGTTGGAGCCAAAATAGTCTTTTATAGAAGGGGAAATCCTTCATCAGGGTGACCTACGGTTCTAAAGAGCTAGGTTCTCAAGTGTTCGTTTGTTCTATCTATTTCTATGTGCTGTTTTCATTAGGTTCTATGGATTAGATCCTCTCTCACACTCAAAAATTTGAAACAGGACATAGCAGAAACATGACTTTCACCTTGGCGTCATATTATAACCAACTATTTCCTGTCTTCCAGGACTCCTTGTCAGATGTTTATTTGATTTTAAGTGGGAGGCATATTCAACGATTAAGAAGATCGATTTATAGTCACTCTTGTGTTGGATCAGAATTAAGTGTCACTTAAAATCGCGGATTTTATATACCAAAATGCATAAAAGAGTTTAATTTATTTGTCAATCAACACAACTGACTTCGTCGATGTTTGATGTCAACTTCTTTAAAAGGAGCGCGAGGGCAAACATTTTGATTGAAAAGCAATTAAAGTATTCAAAGTCATAATTTCCATATAATTGAAGTTGTAAAGGCTGGCGAATGACTAAGTGGTGTACACAAGAAAGTGTCACCTTCAACAAACTTGACAATCAACAGATAATGAACTGAACAAGTGTGAAAACAGGATTATCCCGTATCGGAAATCGCATTTGATAAACAAGCTGGTTCCCGGTTCTAATTCAAAGTACTGCGATTACGGGAACCATCGATACATGGTTCTCGGCTCTACAGTAAATACAAATCGATATTGACTCGAAATCGGCAACCATGCGGTAAACAAACATTAAATTCTCGCGGAAAAGTCGGCGCCAGGCACTTTCGCCAAATTTGTTTTTCTTGCGCCAATTTCTTGATTTTGTCGCCAATGGCGCCATTTGCGAAGGCCAGCGTGAACCCTGGTTAGATTCTTTGCAATTTGTAGCCTCTCCTCTTGCCGTGTGTCTTTTTTATATGGACATTCATCAGTGTTATGTTCCACAGTTGATTTGTGAAAAGTTGATGGTTCTATGTAGGTGTTTGACTCAGTTCTTCTGGACAGTTCAATTGTTACTGGTCTCTCTCCATCTACATTCAGCTGAATACAGTGGGTACCAACTGAACTTGTGTGTAAGCCATATGGATGACAACATGAACAAATTGTCAAATAGTAACTTTGCATGAAAATTTTCCTGACTATGTTGAAAGCACTATTTTAAGTTACCAACAGTTTGCAGAGTTGATCTTCACATCGACCCATTTGAATTTCTCTTCTCCAAATAACAACAGAAGTACCCTCTGGTTTACGTACAAACAAACAAACGTATTTACTGTTTTGTGGACAAATTGTGTTTTCAGTTTTATTAATTGTAGTTTAAGGTCATTGTCTGTCTTGGCCTGTTTATTTCTTGTACTACCGTCAGCTTTTCTTGGAGAGCAGTGTATATTTGTTTATTGGAGATCTTTGGTTCTTGCGTGGCCCAGTGGTCAAGTTGGCGGACTTAACACCCCAACAACACCTCTGATTTTGTTGGAGTGACCTTTGTCAAGACCTAGATAAGAGCTGGTGGATCCAGGAAAATAATTACATAACTGAAAAATTGTTGATACAGCGTTAAACACCGTTCAAACAAATGGAAGATCTTGGTGTAAGGATTCATGTGCCTAATGAATTTTGATTTGATTTCCCTATAATTAAGTGATATAATATGATGCTTCAATTCTATTTGTTTCAGTTAGGTCTCTGTCTTTCATACTTAAATGAAGTGTCAGGAAGGAATACTCATTCATTTCCCTTCTATGTGTAAACATTGGCCATTGTAAGAAGGTGTACACTGTTTTTGATGGAATGATATCTCAATGTTCTAATCATGGGATGTCTCAGTGGATAGATGTATTGTTTGCTTTAATGTCTCTTGTCTTATTGTATTTTGTGTTCATTAGAGACTGGTTACAATTGTTTACATATTGTAGCTGTTGTAATTTTTTTTATTGCTTGATCTGACAGTTGTTTTCTGCATTTAAGTTCCCCAATAGTTGTAGGATATTGCATGTTGTATTTCTACGCTGTAGCCAGTAGGGAAATGTAACATAATGCATGAAATGTTGTATATGTATAACATAGAATGTTGTACCATAACACTGTTATCAGAGGTCGAGGTAATGGGACTGTTTCTAGGGCTTGCTTCCTGTTTCATTCACTAAACCATATATTGTGGGTATTCATTAGAATTGTCTCTCAGAGAGGCAACAATAAAAGATCATTGAGACAATTCTTATGAGTATCAACAATATAGGATTGCTGAGAAAAGAATAATGAGTATCAACAATAAAAGATCATTGAGACAATTCTAATGAGTATCAACAATAAAAGATCATTGAGACAATTCTAATGAGTATCAACAATAAAAGATCATTGAGACAATTCTAATGAGTATCAACAATATAGGATTGCTGAGACAATTCTTATGAGTATCAACAATATAGGATTGCTGAGAAATTTTTTATGAGAACCCACAATATAGGATTTACCTCAAGGAACTTGAAAGCATGGAAGGAAAAGTCCCAGATACACTCTCTTATCTCCAACCTTTGGCCTCCATGTAGTGCACTAAGTAGATGGGTGTTGTGTGGTATTGCATGCATGTTGTATCATTACAGATGTGGTTACTGCTTATTGGGATTGTTGTGGTAATCATTATTATTATCATAGGTAAGTACTGCTTTCTTCTTCAGAGATCTAGATATGAAGAATAGATGGTTGGTGTTGTTGATTGGAAATGTTATCGGGCAAGGCTTAGGAATATTATCCGGTGAGCCGAAGGCAAAACGGATAATAATCCTAAGCTGAGCCCGATAACTTTTCCAATTCAAAGACACCAACCATCTATTCTATTTATCCTGTTACCTTTATGTATTCTTTCAAAAAAGCAAGATGTAAATGAAACACGAGAAAAAAGGAAAAAATAAGAAGAGAATGATGTAAACATGACGTCATTTCGTTCTTATGACATCATGATTTGTCGTGTGGATGTGTTATATGGTTAGTGCCAGATATCACAAATGTTATACAGCACCTCGTTATCGGTCCCAAAATAGCACTAGTGACAGGATATATGAAGAATAGATGGTTGGTGTTGTTAATTGGAAATGTTATTGGGCAAGGTGTAGGGATATTATCATGTGAGTTGAAAGGGAATCGGATAATATTCCGAAGCTGAGTCTGATAACTTTTACCTATTCAAAGACACCAACCATCTTTTCTTTTTATCAGGATACCTATATGGATTTAAATAAACAAACAAAAATGTGAAATAAAACAGAAAATCAATACTGACAGGTGCGTATAGCGATCATTATTATGATCAACCCCGTATAGTGCTGGAACCGACTTCATGCTTATGCAAACAGGTTGGATCCAGGTCAGCCGCCAATTTACTTGGCAGCTCTGAGTATCTTTCCTCATCAAAATTAAGCAGAAATTTGAGGTTTTGGAAATCAGACGACACAAAAATCTTATTTTGGAAAATTACCCAGCAATCTAAGGGCTAAAGACTGATAACAAAAATGTTATACAGCACCATGTTATTGGTTTGTAAAATGCTATACAGCACCATGTTATTGGTTTGTAAAATGCCCTGGTAACAGGATAAAAGCAAGAGTTTGAAACTGATCTTTGTCTGACCCTATGTTGTTAACTCTTGTCTGTTACATGTGGGCCTAATTCAAAGCAATTCTTATGAAAGTATTGTGTGGCCAAATTGTTAAGATGGCGGTCTTAGAACTGGAGGGTCCTTGGGTTGGAGCCCCACCAACACCTCTGGTTTAGTGGGAAGGTCCTTTGGCAAGTAACTTCAGAGCCCTAGTCTAGTACTGGTGAATCCCAGGAAAGCTGTAAAAGTAGAGCAGTATTAAACCCTATATAAACAGAAGTTTCTTATGAGCCCAACTCTTGTAAATAACCAGCTAAGTGGGAAATAAAGAAAAGTTTTATTTATGTAAAATGGTCTTCTGATAGGGCAGAAAATATTGTGGGAAAAGGAAAAATTGCTCGTTAAGAGCAGTTTCTGCTTTTCCCACAATGTTTTCAAGAGTCGTCTGCTACAAACTAGTCCAATGTGGTTACTATTGTGGTTACTATTTTGTAATGGGTTAAACCGTTAAGTCGCACTTAAAATGGCTTTGAGAAATATGGTCATAATTTACTGCTTTTTTTCTCGTGATCTTCTAATATCCCTAGTTTCTATTAACCATTACCCAATGGGGAAAGTATTTGTCTTTTTGAGTTGAAAGTAACACTTAACAAAAATAAGCCAAACAAATCTCTGATAATGGGTAGAAATCGTTTTGGTAAAATATTCGAGCTCATTATGAGCAATTTAAATTCTTGGCATAGAGGTTTCTAAAGTAGTAAGCAGCAGATGCCTAAAAGTAATGGTTTTTTGGCAATGTAAGGTGTTGAATAATTTGAATGATATTCCTGAAGACAGAACTGTTTGAGTTATGGTCTAAGCTTACAGAAGATGCCTTGTTAGCAGTGATAGGAAATAAACCATTGATATTTTTATTCATGCTTTCCATGATGGAGAACATACATTTGAAGCTTTGTCTGTCTATCTGACTGCTATTTTGTCCAGAGAATAACACAAAATTTATTGGAATTGTGGCGAGTGACTTATGAAAATCCATATCCCTCACCAGGATTTGAACCCAAGTGGAGAGGGGCCATGTGATTTCAAGTTCTGTGCTCTAATTACTAGACCATAGAGGCCCCCTTATCCCTGTAGAAGAACTTTGTCAATTTCTTTTTTTCGTTCCCCAAAAAAATGTTTTCGTCTGTTAACTATTATGATTTAGGCCTTACAATCATTGTCTTTAAGAATACAAATTGTTTTGTTTAATTCTTTGGGTTTAAAATCTGGTAAACAGTATTTCAGTTATATTGCGAAGCCTGGCTAATAAAAAAATCAAGGAAAACCCCAAACATAATTGCTCACAAGGGCTGTTTCAGCTAGGGAGTACCATTGCTAGCTGGAAGTCTTCTTGGTTTTTTCTCATAAAAATCCAAATTTACTGCTGGTATGATGCAAATGATATTAAAGTTTCTGTGTGTCATATGATTATTTTATGAAACTTTTGAAAATAAAGGAATAAAGATTTATTTAACATTTCAGCAGAGAAACCAATAGCATATAAGATGAATTTTGACATTTTGCATTTTATAAAAATCCGAGGGAAATCACACATAATCTAAATATAGCGTCAAACTATGAACAACCGGTCACGTGATGCTCACTTGATACTAAGACTACACGCTGAAAACAAAAATGGACGCTGACGTTAGTATCTTCGAAGTTAGGTGTACATCGTCACGTGACAGGCACTTGACAGCCCATGTGACATAACTAATTACCATATAGCTGTAAAGTAGCATACAATAGTCGAGGCCGTGGGTTTTTTCCGTCAATATCTTCATTTATACCGTGATTTCGAAGATTTTTTTTAATGAATATTTGTTAGAAGCATAGCTGAATACCATATACAAATTCTACTTTTTACCTATATATATTTAGTGAATGACGTCCAGAATCTTTAAGCTTTTTTTGCTATTTCTATATTCCTTAACCTTTTTAAAAAACTAAGTCTTGTTCTTTGCTAAAGAGTAAAACCTTTTCCTTCTTATATACCCTGTCATACTCTTTTTATGCACCACATGACCTGTACCAGAAGGTTTAAAACGATTTTTGTGATAAAAGGAGAAATTGCTCAAGATGAACAATTTCTCCTTTCATCACATTGTTTTTTTGACCAATATTAGATATGAAATGTTTTCTTCATACTTTGTAATTGTAAACTGTCATTAGCATCAGTTCAGACCAGTTTACTAATACTGTTAAGAAATAGTGTTCAAGATGCTATAACCCTTTACCAAATAATAACAACATTTGATCACTTTGTTGCAGACGACTCTGGAAAACATTGTGGGAAAAGGAGAAATTGCTCGTAACGAGCAATTTATCCTTTTCCCACAATGTTTTCTACCCTTTCAGAAGATTATTTTCCAATTTAATCACATTTTGAAATATCATCTGCAAACTCTTTCAATTTTGGACGGTCGAAAATTTAACTTTTGGTAAAGGGTTCAAGTCGTTATAAGGTCACTGAGAGTATAGGCTGGGTTTGTTGCTGGGCAGTTTGTTTGATGTTTATATTTCTTTATTTCACACTGTCACAGCTTGGGTTGCTTCAAAGTACAGCTAGGGGTAAAACTATGTCTATGTATTATTAGAGAGATATTTTACATGTGGTTATTAGTTCCTTTCAACGTAGATTTGGAATTCTGATTCATTCATTTTTTTTCCCCTAATTTTACTGCACCATTTCAATTGATTTTCAAACTTTTTTTTATGAATTATTAATATGTATACGATTCATATTTTGTCTGACTTTTCGAGCGGTTAAACACCTCTTCTTCAATGATTATTATCAATCATTTGTGCTCACATTGTTTTAACTTCCTTTACATAGTACACAATGGCAATTTTGTTATCAACTTCAAGGTTATAAATGATGTCAAAAACTTTTTAACTAATGGGGAACATAACAACATTAACCTTGTGTCCTACATTTGTATGTAGAGGAAGTTAAATCACAATGTAAGGACAAACATTTAATGATAATCTTTGAAGAAAAAAATCCGTCGAAACGTCGGACAAAATATAAATTATGTACAAATGATAATTCATATACATGTATCAATAATTTCGGAAGACTTGTGGTTTATTTATGTTTTGAATGTCGCACACCATTTTGAATCAATATCTTAATTGTGATCTGAAATTTCGTGTGATTACCCAGAATTTCTGTACATAGCTGTGTGCACTTCATTGTTTGTTTAGTTGCATTCCTTGTATTTTATGAAATTTATAAATATACTTGTTTTATAAATAGAACTACCCTTTGCTCCATATTCACCAATTTTGATGCAAATTGGAATAAATTTCATAGCAAACAATTGATTTAAATGAAAGAGCTTAAAATGATTATTCTCAAATTATTCTTCTGTAACATTGCTTTCTACCAAATTTCTAAATGAGAATTGATTTTTCATTAACTGTTTCCATTGACTGTGGATGATTTGAAAGTTATTCATATTTATGTCGCAAGTTGTATATGGTGTAATTGGTTGATTGATGTGTTTCATATTCTTGAGTTTATATATTTTAGGCGTACTAGATTCTTTGTACTAGATTCTATGTGACGACTTATATACAGATGTTTTCATGTTTTTTTTTTTAAGATGATGACTGGTAAAATCTGTGTCAATTTGATTTAGGCCTTGTTTGTATTTCCTTTTAAAGTAAAGTGATTTTTTTTTCATCTATCTTTTACCTGAACACTTGCCAAAGTTCCATAATTAAGGGCCTCCATGACATGGTGTTAAAAATCACAAGGCTCTGTCCAAGTGAATTTGTTGCTCAAACCCTTTTGCCAGTAGGTTTTTGATTTTTATCCAAATTGACCATTGAATGCCTATTACAGTTTAACCCTGCTTGACCTTCCCTATTTGTGAATGGTCTCCGGGTAATCTTCCTTTGATTGTGAGCCTATTGTTGCATTCTGACAGATAATTATAACTTTTGACACAATATCATTCCCTAATAGAAAGCAGTTTTTGGATTACAAAAAACTCAAAGTTTCTAACAGAAATTGAAGTGAGAAGAATAATGTTGAATTCTCTTGGCTGACTAAAAGAGTGCCAATGATGGTTCATCCCATCTTTTCTGACCCTAAAGTATATTTGGGCGACATTGGTGCAATGGTAAAGTAGAGAAGCTTGATCCCCCCAATGGACCAGGTGAAAGTAGATGGGATTAGCCCTCAAATCCGCGCTAGTACTGGTTTAGTATCCAGGAAGTAGTCATCGAACTGAGCCTGATTATAATAAGCTTCCATGGCAATCAATGGAAAATAAAAAAGGTTAAACTAAAGTGTATTAAAGTTAGTCTTCTTTTTCAATCCATTATGTGTCAGTTATTGTTATTTAACTAAAAGATAAACAAAGATATACAAGCAAACAAACTTTCACCCATGTAACTAAAGGATATCCAAACAAACAAACTTTCACCCTTGTAACTAAAAGATATACAAACAAACAAACTTTCACCCATGTAACTAAAGGATATCCAAACAAACAAACTTTCACCCTTGTAACTAAAAGATATACAAACAAACAAACTTTCACCCATGTAACTAAAAGATATACAAGCAAACAAACTTTCACCCTTGTAACTAAAAGATATACAAACAATCAAACTTTCACCCTTGTAACTAAAAGATATACAAACAAACTTTCACCCTTAAACTTTCACCCTTGTAACTAAAAGATATACAATCAAACTTTCACCCTTGTAACTTAAAGATATACAAACAAACAAACTTTCACCCATGTAACTAAAAGATATACAAACAAACAAACTTTCACCCTTGTAACTAAAAGATATACAAACAATCAAACTTTCACCCATGTAACTAAAAGATATACAAACAAACAAACTTTCACCCTTGTAACTAAAAGATATACAAACAAACAAACTTTCACCCTTGTAACTAAAAGATATACAAACAAACTTTCACCCATGTAACTAAAAGATATACAAACAAACAAACTTTCACCCTTGTAACTAAAAGATGTACAAACAAACAAACTTTCACCCACGTAACTAAAAGATATACAAACAAACAAACTTTCACCCTTGAAACTAAAATATATACAAACAAACAAATGTTCACCCTTGTAACTAAAAGATATACAAACAAACAAACTTTCACCCTTGTAACTAAAAGATATTCAAACAAACAAACTTTCACCCTTGTAACTAAAATATATATACAAACAAACTTTTACTCATGTTCGATGTACCTATGTGAATTTGCTTTGCAGAAATGATTGTATTGAGTACCAATAGAAATGATATATGCAATGTTATTTGAAATAACTACATCCTAAGGTTCCCATGCCCAAGACCATCAATATTTGAATTTGATTTTCAAGAATTTATCTTGCTTTAAAAGCTCAGAAAACCTTTAATAGGAAGGTTGTGACAGTCAAATGGAGCATAGTGTTGTATGTATGTATGTTTTCTGTAAATAATCATTTTTATTGCACAAAGTGAATTTCTGTCTTTTATTGTGTCTATTATTTTAGAATGATCTGTTTTTAGAAAGCAGTTGCTGACTTTTAGATACATTTAGAAAGATCTTGCAGATACTGGCCAGTTCCATCTTTTATATACATTTTTGTACATGACTTCTCATGTATGTGTTAAACGAAAATTCTTTATCCTAAAAATACTGTTTGCAGATAGAATCTCTTTCCTATGTGATAAAAGCTTACATTGGAAAAGGAACTTTTTGCCTTCAATAGTGTGAATCACAGTCTAATCATGAAAAATGAACTAAAAGCTGCCTGAAGTACAAATTCATTATGTTAGTTGGTTGAATAATTGTGACTGTCCACTTGTTAGGTGTATATTGTTGTGATTTATGTGATAGTTTACATTATTAAAAAAAAACAAAAACATAAAGGTATGCTCAGTCTTTAGATTGCTATTTATAATCGGTCAAAGGCATTAGCATTCTTGATAATTATGCTATTTAGAATCGGCCAAAGCAATCAGCCTTCTTGATTGATAATCCTGTTATTTAGAATTGGCCAAAGCTATAAGCATTCTCAGGGTTCACGCTGGCCTTCGCAAATGGTGCCATTGGCGACAAAATCAAGAAATTGGCGCAAGAAAAACAAATTTGGCGAAAGTGCCTGGCGCCGACTATTTTCCGCGAGAATTTGATGTTTGTTTACCGCATGGTTGCCGATCTGGACAATCTCTACCAGAGTAAATTGGTTCCCGCTACGCTCCCACGATAACTCTGCATGGGAGATTGCGATCTCGAGTCAATATCGATTTGTTTTTACTGTAGAGCCAAGAACCATGTATCGATGGTTCCCGTAATCGCAGTACTTTGAATTAGAACTCGGGAACCAGCTTGTTTATCAAATGCGATTTCCGATACAGGATAATCCCGTTTTCACACTTGTTCAGTTCATTATCTGTTGATTGTCAAGTTTGTTGAAGGTGACACTTTCATGTGTACACCATTTAGTCAGAATTTCTAAAAAAGTGATATTATTTAGAATTGACCAAAGCCATCAGTATTCTTGATATTGATGTTATTTAGAATCGGCCAAAGCCATCAGTATTCTTGATAGTGATGTTATTTAGAATCGGCCAAAGCCATCAGCATTCTTGATACTGATATTATTTAGAATCGGCCAAAGCCATCAGCATTCTTGATACTGATATTATTTAGAATCGGCCAAAGCCATCAGCATTCTTGATATTGATGTTATTTAGAATCGGCCAAAGCCATCAGCATTCTTGATACTGATATTATTTAGAATCGGCCAAAGCCATCAGCATTCTTGATACTGATATTATTTAGAATCGGCCAAAGCCATCAGCATTCTTGATATTGATGTTATTTAGAATCGGCCAAAGCCATCAGCATTCTTGATACTGATATTATTTAGAATCGGCCAAAGCCATCAGCATTCTTGATATTGATGTTATTTAGAATCGGCCAAAGCCATCAGCATTCTTGATATTGATGTTATTTAGAATTGACCAAAGCCATCATCATTCTTGATATTGATGTTATTTAGAATTGACCAAAGCCAGCATTCTTGATATTGATGTTATATAGAATTGACCAAAGCCCTCAGTATTCTTGATACTGATGTTATTTAGAATCCTCCAAAGCCATCAGCATTCTTGATATTGATGCTATTTAGAATTTGCGAAAGTCAGCAGCATTCTTGATTTTGATGTTATTTAGAATCTGCCAAAGCCATCAGTATTCTTGATAGATAGTGACGTTATTTAGAAATGGCCAAAGCCAACATTATTTTTGATATTGATATTATTTAGAATTTGCCAGAGCCAGCAATATTTCTGATATTGACGCCATTTAGAATTGGCCAGAGCCAGAAGCATTCTTGATATTGATGTTATTTAGAATTGGCCAAAGCCATCGGCAAAGCCGCTCAATAAAGTATTGTTCTTAAGGTGTATCATTTCTAGATAGGAAACATACAAAATAAAAGAAAATAGCATATTCACTCAAAGACCTATAACTCGAGCAGTCACTGGGTGAAATGTATTTCAATCTTACACCGAAAGCTACAAATATCTTCTATTCATATATCAAGGGTTCAATGCAAGACTATAGTAAGTGCTTCATGTTTATGAAGCACTTACTATAGTCTTGCATTGAACCCTTGATATATTCATTACATTATTTATTCATTAGATTATTTATTCATTAGATTATTTATTCATGATGTTATGTTATTTATTTATTATATTTTTCTCCATTTCAGTGTGGATTGTGACCTCCACGGGGGGAGATGATACGGCCAAAAGCCCGGCCACCACCGTTACTACTCCCAAAGCACCATAATCGTTTTTCTTCTATCAATAATAGCAATAGAGGCCCTCTATTTTACGGCCATGCTGAAGAATTCCACAAGAACAACAGGATTGTTATAGAATACACCTAGTACTTGATTTGTTATATTTTGGACTTGATTGAACACAAAGATGTTAATTGCAAACTGGTAAAGATTTTTTTTTTTCATTTGAAAAGGAGGAAACAGTGCAACAGAAATAAAGATTGCTTCCTCTGTGCAGTTTTATTATTTTACCACAATGATTTCTTTTCACGTCTACATCAGTTGAGTTTATTCATTCCTTATAGATTGGGTTGCAGCTTCGAATTTGTTAAAATTGACATAGTTGTAAATGATGGTTTTGATCTTGGGTAAAGGTGCATCTAAATTAAATTAAGCTTAATTTTTAATTATTCTATATATTTGATTATATACGTTTCTAATTGGCCTGCTACACGTGATTATCAAAACTATTGTAAGAAAAGGATAAATTTCTCAAAATGTTAAATCTTATTTGAACGATACCAACACAACTGGCAGACATTGTTGGTGATGAACTCCTTCATTAATCATCTGAAAACATAAAAAGTTGATCCTCTCCATTATTAAAACTTGTTTAACATTCCTGAATCAGATTAAAAAAAAACCTCTTCTGTCTTCTAGGCCCTGGTGTGTAAATTCCATTAGAACTCTAGAATCGATTTGTTGGACATTGTTAGATTTTTAATAAAAAGTGTATGTAGTGTGGTGAATAGATGGTGATTTTTTTTAAAGCTTCATACTATGATATAATGAGGGTTCAATGCAATACTATAGTAAGTGCTTCATGTTTATTTAGCACTTACTATAGTCTTGCATTGAACCCTCGATAATATAGAACTACTTTGCGAAAGCTAAGGCATCACGATAGTTTTTTGTTTAAGCGTTTTCATTCTGTGAAATTTAAATCTGAGGATCCATTGCTAGACAATAGTTACTACTTCACAAGACTTTAGTGTGCACTAACTATTTTCTTGCACAGAACTGAATTAGTTTTCTTTGTTGGGGTCGGTGTTCCCGTATTTTCTTTACACTGAACTGTAAGCCCTTTGCTTTTTGTAGAATAGTGTAGGTTCTTCCAAGGTGAAAGCAAGGTTTGAAAAAACCTGACTATATCTATCTAATGAAAGTATATTTGTAGCAGATGAAATATATAACAATGAATGTTTGAAAAAGTTTTTTCTTTTGTATTATATCATCTCATTAGCCTAGGTATATATGCATTCCGCTGTTATTAAGAAATATGAAATTAATTTGAATTAAAACTATTGACAGAAGAAAAGACAAGTCAAGTCTTAAAGTGTTTAAATCATTGATTGCGTCACGTAAAAGTGATGTCTTGTTCAGGCATTGCTAATGAGTGGACCCATTATTAGGTTTGAAATAGAAATAAAGCTAATGATAACTTGAGGATTCATTGCAAAACTATAATAAATCTTTTTTAAACCAGAAACACTTATAAAATGTTGCTTTGAACCATCAGGATGTGGTACCGCTGATTCTAGTTATGGAGTGATGTTAAAAAATGGTATACAAAGTTGTGAATAGCTGTTTATTTCCATGTTAAATTGGTTAGGCTGGCTACTTTGATTATGTACATTCATATCATTCCAATTTGAGTCTCTTCGAATAGTTGTTAGAGATGCCATGAAATATTTATACCTGGAGTCCTGGACTGTCTATAAGTGAAAGTTTTCAAATATTTGAAAAATAATGACACTGAGCTGAACCATCCGAGCTAAATTGGACAATACATTCTGTTTACAAGATATTTTTATTTTTTGGTTAAAAAGCGATAGTGCTTATCTTTGTGCGCTGAAAAACACTGTTTAGTTGCATATCAAAGTTTTACTTTGTTCATATGTAACTTGTTTTATTTCCTGTCTGTAAAGTTTTGTTTCTGAGTGGAGCAGTTATGAATCCTCGGGAATATTGAACAGGAAAGCATCAACCTTTGCATGAATGATTTCAATGAACAATGAAAAATTTGGTTCAACATGGTTTACTTTTCAGCTGTATTACTACTTGATATTTGAAATTTTACATTTGGACTGATTACTACCATATGGTTTATAAAGTCGTCTGCTGTTGTTGCTGTGTTAAATTGCGTCCCATCAGAGGAGGTAAATGGATACCTATTTGTATATTGTAAGATCAGCTACATTTATAAGCACATCAATTTCATTAGAATTCCATGTTTATGTCATTCTGTAGGTTGAATGTATGTTTTCTACTTTTTGGTCTTGATAAACTGTTGAAATTGTAAATCATTTTTTTGTCTTAGTATTCTCTGTTGGTATGAATAAGCATATCTAAGGAACACATGCCTATTATTTTTGAAAGGTTTGACTACCTACATGCCAAACATGATTTAATCAATCTAATGAAAATGGTGTTTGATAAGTATTCCCCTGAGACTTGGAATGACAACAAGTTCACGATGAAACAGTCATTAAAAAGACCAACAGAAAATCACATAATTTCCATTATGAGAAATATGGGAAACAAAACTAGTGCTTCTTAGATAATCAATTAAATTTTCATTTTACTGTGTTTTAATATGATGGCATGTTATTCTTCTGCTTTAGCAATTCATTTCAAGTTTTGTTAAATGGATTATCATAAGTTGTTTGATCAATACAATATAGCAGTTGGCGAACATATCTAAAATGAATAAAGGTCAATTCATAGTTGATCTTTTTTTGTTTTCTTTTATTGAAAGATACTAGTATTAAGTCCAACATATAAAAATTATGCCAAGCTTTATTTATAAAACAGTTTATGTATGATGTATAGAAAATTTTTTTGAAGGCAACAACACTGTTACCTCAAATTCCATAAGTAAAGATAATTGCTAAGTGGTCAAAAATTAAAGATAATTTGAATAGATTCACTTCACCCTGTTTTTGAGATTGTGTAAATGGCTTTTTTTTTTTCGTTTTAAAATGAATGTCTCATCAGTTTTGAATCTTTCATCAGAGGTAAATATATGAGATATAAACCTGGCTTTTTTGTTGCAAAAATAAACCATTTAGAAACATTTCATTGTACCTCATTCCATTAGATTTATAAAGAAATTTACAGAACACACAATCACTATTATCGACACTGCATATGGTATGATACTTGGTCTTACAAAACTGTCAGGGTGATTTAGACGGTTAGATATTCATATATTACCAATTATTAGGGACACACTATACTATTCATCAATTAACTCTCTAGCTCCATTAGATGGTTAAAAATTTTAAGAACTTATAGGCTTATACTAGGGTTTTTATCAAAAGTATTCTGTAGAAATACATAAGAAAATTGTCCTTGAGTTATAAAACTTGGATGCAAGTTAGATGAATTTTTCTCTCTCTTGGGCATGAATTATAAGTTGAAACATATTCATAGTTTTAAAGTGACTTATTCCTATATCTGATACCCATCGGTTACATTCTGATTTTGAGTTGTCACTGGCTAGAACTGTCTAGTGTTGAATAGGGATCAGTTAATCAGAGGTTCAGATAAGAGTGATATATCACAAACTTCTTCTGTTTTTCTTAAACCCTTTTTGTAAATACTTATTAGAATTGTTATAATGAGATTTCGAGCAACAACACTAAAGATTAAAAGAAAAGTTGGTGAAATGTTGAATCCAGATGGCTCTGTTATGCATGCTTAGACCTCTGAAAGATCAATACTGTATATTTCATTACGCCATGTTTTACAATCTTGTTGTCGTTATCATTGTAAATATGTATTATAAAATAATATATAGAGTGGTGGATACAAACAGAAAAGAGGCGAAAAATCTTAAAACTTGTTTCTCTTTTTGCAATGTGATTGAGTACGAGGTATGAATTAGCTTTGCTTTACTAGACACACAGAAAGAACAATTGTTATTTCTTAATTAGAGATACTGATATGAAACTTCATCTTCTAATATACCTGTCTTATATACCTACATGTATGTTGAAATGGAAAAGAATTAAATCTTGAACTTGAGAAGGGCTTTTTGGTCAAAACAATATCGACTGATAGTGGTATCATCCAACTAGATTTTAGTTCATTCTTTCAAGATATTGAAAATAGCTGCAGACCCCAATAATGGGACATGTGAAAAAGAATATCTAGTGTTCAATGCAAGACTATAGTAAGTGCCACACGTTTGTGAATCACTTAATATATAGTCTTGGATTGAACCCTTGATCTGCTTTATGATATTGGACAAATACTTCGGACAAGAAGATTAAATTTCTTGTCACACTTTTTTCCGTGTGACTCAATATATTTGACGTACTAAAAGCAGGTGTATTGAACAACTTTTGTATGAAGTAAAAGATGAAGCCTTTGGTATCTATTTCCATAGTTAGGGGGGAGTTTACATGACAGACCGTTGTGAAGTGTTTCCGTATAGATCACTTTGCACTTCATCTACAGTTTATCATGCCATGGTTAGGATAGTGAGTACTAGAGTACTCTATGTGAAGTTGTTGTGTTTGGAAAATATCCACCTTGTTGTTGGAAAATGGTTTTTTAATTAGATCTAATTAGAGTTGTAATTGTTTTGTTTATGTCACCTGTATCAATTGTATTTACTCATATCCTTTTTCTCTTTCGAGTCTGTTTATTTATTTAACGAGGCAAGTACATGCATAGTTTTGTTCATCGTGTGCTAGATTGGACGGAAGGTCGGCGAGTGATTGGGCAGATGTGTCGTTTATAGTGTACACATGTCATTTTGTGTGTATAACTCGTTTATTTAAAGGGGATCAAAGATGTGGCCAATTTTATTGGCTTTTCTTCCTGTTAGAATTATGAAGAATCTCTTATGTAAATATGGGTGGTCATGTTAGTCATAAGTGTGAAAGCAAGACGTGTGAATGTAAACCCAGATCTGACGATACAGTTATCCAGTTACAGTTATCCGCTGGTATAAGGGATATTTAATCATATTTTCTTTATATATTTATCTGACCCGCATTTTCTTTTCAAGCGATAAATTGACATAATCTACTGTGCATGCGTAGCGGTCATTGCGCGTGCGTAAGGGTCATCGCGCATGCGTAAGAAATCAGTTGGCATCTGGATGTTGAGCAACATGTACCATCTTAAATGGAATATATTATATCTTTCCGAAACCTGTGTGTTAAGTTTGAACAAGATTGAACGCTTGCTGCGTTGTGAGAACATGAATCAAACAGCGTTGTCCGCCAAGTAGATTATCCCAAATTATGCATGAACATTATTATTCTCATATCTTATCGTGAGTATAATAGTTGAACAACCCAGATGACCATTGCTATTGCTATACATGCTGTTTTAGAAACGAAATGTTCATCATTGCCAAGTACACATTCCATACATCGATCAAATGGTCTGCATTGATGGATGTGTGCACTACATGGACATGTTTGTGTCGCACAGTAGTCTTACGTACAACTATGTTTATGGATTGACAATGGTATATGTGTGATATTTGAGAAAATGATTCTCTGAAAAGTGTTACTCTTGTTGTGACCAAGAAATAAAGCAACGCCATAACTGTCTTGCATTGAATACTTTGTTGGTATTAAAGTGTTAACTCTTTGAGTGAACAAGGAACAAGAAAGAAGCAACGCCATAACTGTCTTGCATTGAATACTTTGTCGGTATTAAAGTGTTAACTCTTTGAGTGAACAAGGAACAAGAAATAATGAACGCCATAACTGTCTTGCATTGAATACTTTGTCAGTATTAAAGTGTTAACTCTTTGAGTGAACAAGGAACAAGAAAGAAGCAACGCCATAACTGTCTTGCATTGAATACTTTGTCGGTATTAAAGTGTTAACTCTTTGAGTGAACAAGGAACAATGAAGAAGCAACGCCATAACTGTCTTGCATTGAATGCTATGTCGGTATTAAAGTGTTAACTCTTTGAGTGAACAAGGAACAATGAAGAAGCAACGCCATAACTGTCTTGCATTGAAGACTATGTCGGTATTAAAGTGTTAACTCTTTGAGTGAACACGGAACAAGTAAGAAGCAACGCCATAATTGTCTTGCATTGAAGACTATGTCGGTATTAAAGTGTTAACTCTTTGAGTGAACAAGGAACAAGTAAGAAGCAACGCCATAATTGTCTTGCATTGAAGACTATGTCGGTATTAAAGTGTTAACTCTTTGAGTGAACAAGGAACAAGTAAGAAGCAACGCCATAACTGTCTTGCATTGAAGACTATGTCGGTATTAAAGTGTTAACTCTGAGTGAACAAGGAACAAGTAAGAAGCAATAATTCATACCGGTCTTGCAGTGAATACTATGTCGGCGACTTATTAAGTGGATATGTTATTTATTTACATGCCGGTTTTATCATTGAACCAGTTATCCTGAAATGCGGTTAGCTATTTCTATTACGCTCAAATGGTAAACGTTTGATTCGCCATTATATATAGTCTTATTTAAGAACATTTTATATCAACTGAAGTATATACAGATCATGGTTGACAGAGAATATGACAATGTATCATTCATGAACGCTTTCCCTGAAATATTTCGGGCTGATATAGGAATAAAATAGACTCATAACACAACATCTATTGTATTGAAAATTGATTTGTATATGGTTTCATAACACTGTGAATCTAATATAGGGAGGTCTTTTGGGGGGACATAAGAACAACTCGAGACATTTCAAATTTCCAGTGCAAGACATTTTTAGTATGTCCTTCGCAAACGTAAAGGTATCTCTATGATCCTCCATTTAAGCATGCATCTTATAATGACTTATTTAATTAACCCATTACCAAACAATAACGATATTTGTTGCAGACGACTCTGGAAAACATTGTGGGAAAAGGAGGAATTGCTCGTAACGAGCAATTCCTCCTTTTCCCACAATCTGTTCTATTCAATCAGAAAATTGTTTTCCAATTTCATCACATTTTGAAATGTCGTCTGCACACTCTTCGAATATGGGAGAGTCGAAAATTTGGTGTTTGGTAAAGGGTTAAACATGTTCCCTGGGTATGTTGTTTAGATGGGAGTTACCTCCCTTCCACTAATTAGTCGATAGGTTGTGTGATAGCGTTGCACCTTGTATTATCAGATTGTTTCGAATGAGTGAATAGACAGAAATAAATGTACTGTACAGACTTGGGACGTTTGTTATTGCTTTATTCGAAGCTGTCCTCTATCAAGTTCATAATACACATGTCTGTTAGTTGATCCCCTCATTTCTTGTATCAAGACTGGACCAAGCTGATAAGAAAATCAGAAATATCATCTCTGTTGAGATGTTTATTGTAAAGCATTGTTGCTGTAGGAATTCGCTGGCTTCAAACCATCTCTCCTTTGCCACAGTTATTTCGTTTAAAATTATGCCGTGGCAAATTAATAAAAATACATGTATTCATGAAGTCTTGTGTTTTGTAAACGTTATGTTGAATAATGACGTCTAAAAACCCAAAATGGTTGGGTATTCCGCTTGGAAATGATTGAGAAAATGTGTCGGCTAAATGAGACATTTTTCCACGAAAAAAAGCTTTCTTTTGTGCTGATCCTGTATGTTGTTTGGTAAGAAACCAATGTGACAAACTGAAATTACTGATATGCAGTTGTTTCTCACATCGTTTATTGCAGACAAGTCAGTGTAAGTTATTTATAGTAATTTACTGACACAGGTCCAATATGGATCCTCTTCGTAAGTGCCGAACCAACATGTTTCATCTCTATAACGGCTTTCCTGGATGCACCAGTTCATGGCTATGGCTCTGAAATGACTTGCCAAATGCCATTCCCACGAATCCAGAAGTCCCTGTAGGGCTCTAGCCAGGGGCTTCTGACTTCACCACCTTAACCACTGAAACACGCAGTCATTGTAAGAAGGTATTATGAGTAAAGATGTAGTTTACAAGTTATGATTTTACAAACGTGGTCTGAAAACGAATGTATTTGGGCCTGTAAAAGGCAAGGGACGCAACTCACCCGATGTACTTTTAAGTTCGGCGTTTAACAGTTGTCACCCTTAGAGTCGTCTGGTTGGACTAAGGGTGCGTCAGCACTTTGACTAAGGGTGCGTCAGCACCTTAGTCCATTGAATTTACATACCACTTTTTGAGGGACGGTATTTTATCGATACACAAACAGCGGTCTGACCCGAATTACTCATTAAACACCCGCCTTCACTGAGCGGACTAATACCTTCTTGGAACTATGAATGTAGACCGGATGTACTCGCTTTGTTTTGATCTATATCAATATAACTGTTGCCTCATGGGAAATCGTAAAATGCCCAGATGTTCGAAAAATAGACTATCGTTCAGTCTCTGTTCACGGAAATAATACTTATAGTAATGGTGGTAAAAGGAGCAGTTGTTTTCCTCGAGATGTTGCCCAAAGAAATTTACAAATGTATCCTCAATCATCTTGCTATCAGTGCTTTGATTTTTAACACGAACTGGACGATTACAGGACCCTCCGTGTTGAAGCATACTTATTTGGCAATAGCTTTTAGAGGTGTTTAGTCAAACTATTCCTGTATGAATAACTATTCTTCTGCGTTTGATTCAAAATCACAAGTGCTACGACACCATTTGCCCTCCAGTTAAAATGTTGGAATACTGGCTAAAACGAAGCACGATTTTTAATTAATCGCTAGCAAACAAATCGTTATGTTTTAAGACGCTTTTCTTCCCCCATTTTCACATATGTGAACAAGCACCTTTAATATGTGTTTTTTTAACAGAGACCATACGAATTTGAGGGGTTACAGGTGTTACCCTTATAATACATTTTTTCATCCGAAGAAGATATATATGAACTTTTCTTCCTTGTATACATCTCGAGGGAAAAGTGTGTTTCAACATCACTTTATATTAAGTCAATGCTCCTCTTCTTATTGTTTAACCAGAAGGCAACATTGCTTTCATCTAAATTAAGGTCTATGTTGTTTCGGGAAGCTACGTAATGCACGTCTGTCTATGTTGACGGATGTTTCGCGAGACAAATTACCGCGGGAAGTACGATGTTGCATAGTAATATGGCTTGAGTCTCGATGCTTTGCGGTAGGTCGTAAATGTTAAATGTGTACTTTAACAATTCTGTTATGGCTGGTCGTCGGTAGACACATTAATTTAATAAAATGAAAAAGTGTCGTTAATGTTAAATGTTAAAGGTCTAATTTTACAATTTTATTACGGCTGTACGTCACCTCACATTAATGTATAAGCGCGAAAACATGTCGTAAATGTGTTTTTACTTGTAATACGAAACTTTCATCTCCAATAACTTGTACTAAAGATATATAATCTTTAACGGTTTGTTGTAAAATAAAGTCTTATTTCCAACAGCTGTAAACACTTTAAGAAAGATAATCCTCTTCCTTAACATTTGTAATTTAAGGTCATATCTTTAACATTTTTGATAGACTGTTTATCTTTGAGATTTAAACTACATGGTTTTCAAAACTACGAAATTGTGATATTTGCACTAGACAGATGCATTCCCAATATAACCACAAAAACAATCTCGAAGAAAATACTGCTTGCGTAAATACCTCGTAAACGGGAAAATATTTCGAGATTAATGTGAGAGGCTGTAAATATGCGCAGGAGAAACACGTTCCTTTACTAGGAATCCTTGAGAAATCAGGAAATAAAAATAAGGATTTCATGGAATAATGAGAAGTCGCCTGCAGAGATTTATTGCAGATTCTGTCGTTTTAAGAAGACTTCTTAACGATTTTTATTTGGAGGATGAATCATTAAAGCTGGATTCAGATTATTTACCTAAAATGTTGTACCAGATCGGCCCGTCTTTTTTGCATTAACCCCTTTAACAAACGCCAACTTTTTGACTGTCCCAAATTGAAAGAGTTTGCAGACGACATTTCAAAACGTGATGAAATCGAAAAATAATCTTCTGCTCGTGTAGAGCAATTTCTCCTTTTCCCACGATGTTTTATCGAGTCGTCTGCAACACACTGGTCAAATGACGTTATTGTTTGATAATGGGTCAAAAGGACTATCTCACAGATTGGGGTTTTCGATTTCTAAAATAGATTGTGTACTACCGATAAAATGACGACTCATATTTCTGAAGTAACGTAAGACTAGATTATTGACAGCTTTCCAACCCCGTTCATTGCCGTGCAGAAAAGATATAGAGCATTCATTCATATTGCACAAACTATTTGAGGACAGTGGTTCAGGGGTAGAGCGTCGGCCTCTGGACACGAGGGTCGTAGGTTCGAATACTGTGAGAAGCTGGATCTGCCTTGCGACGATTTATTAATCCACATTGGGTGCGAGTTCTGGTTATATATCCAGGAAGCAGAATCGAGAGTGATTTATCTAAGTTGTAATAACTTGAAAGAATTGTTACGTAAATACGATCTGAACTTAAAATAAGAGCTGGTATTTATAGATATCATCCTTATGTTCGTCTTCGGAAACGCTTACTCACTCTTGTCACGTGACGCTAGCAATTTGTCAAAAAAAAGAAAAGAAAAAAGAAAGAAGAATTCCCGCGTTTAGTTACAAACCGGCTTTCCAATAGAAGCGCTTCATGGCGCGAAGGCTCATTTCACATTAATTAACGTCAACAAGGAATTTCTGTAACTCCAGAGTAAATTATATATTAAAAATAGTCTTTGGATTAGTAACAATGATTTTAACTATCATCGATTCAATGTTCATTACTCACAGAATACAAATCTCTAAGCTAGCCCCTTTAGGTTATCATATGCTTTAAATGCAATTTTGACTTCAGGAAAATCAACATTTCCATTAAGGTTCATTATTTAGTATCAGAAAGTAGAGTCGACCATTTGGTGGCAGTCGACGGATGGTCAGAATCTTTACACTTTCGGCAATTGTTAATTGGCGGCTGGACTGTGATTTAACCTGTTCGCTTCTCTTTGAATCTTCTATCATCAAAATTAAGCAGATACTTAAGGTTTGGTAAGCAGACGGCACAACAATCTATTTTTAGACCCAGCATTCTAAAGGTTAGATAGCTTTATGACATGAAATGCTCATAATGAGCTACCGAATCTTTTACCGCAATCGTTTCTACCCATCATCAAAGAATTACTAATTGATTTTTTTTGTAAGGTGTTACTTTCTACCGACCATTGACCCATTCATATCCTTAAAATTGACAAACACGTGATCGGGTCATCTATAAGGATATGCCAGTGGAAGTTTTCGGGAACTCATTGCTATGAAACCGCAAAAGACTCATCTCCCTCCTGTCAATGAACGAGTTACGACTGTGTTGGTTTCACGTTGACGTCCCATTCTTCAGGCACGAACGTTCATAAAATTGTGTGCGATTCTATTGATTGTATAAGAACAGGTTTCTTGGGATGGACACACGTTATGTGATAATGTGTCGACAGATGTAGGAAATGGGAGGGGGACTGAGACATGATTTGATTTCGTCCTCGAGGCTTCTATAAATTGACCATTTGTTAACTTTGTAAAGTGATTTCTCTTTTAAAACAGATAAAATCGCTTGCCAATCGTTCGTTCGTTCGTTTGTTCATTCATTCGTTCGCTCGTTCATTAATTTATTAATTTAATTATTAATTTATCCATAATTATTTATTCATTTAAACATTCGACATTTTTCATTCAATCTCTTAATTCATTCATTTTCTGAAAAAAAAAGTTATGCTCGCAAGTAGGGAAACCAGCAGATTATGGCGGCTATAAAAGGAAATATTCATGTCTGACTTCTGTTTGTTCAGTAATTGACGGCGACAAGGTAGGGTTTCTGCGTAAATACAGTAAATTACCTTATAACCTCTTGTTCTCGCTATTATGAAACAAGTATGCGTCATCTCGATATTCAATTACAATTTATTACAATTTTTTAGTTTCGCCGCCATCTTGTTATGCCATTTTCGTTTCTAAGTAGGTGGTCATGTGACATTTGTGATGGCAATGATCATCCCCATAAAGGGAGATCACTGTGAGGAGTTTGCATGACGCACAAAAACGCCTAAAGGATAAACAAACACCTTTAACACAATTGGATGGATGTAATGTACTGAATCAGAAATAGTTTATCCTCTAAGAGTGTTTCAGTCAAGTCGTCTGTAATTTACATGTTCAGCTGTTATAGGAGAACTTGTTTATGGAAATCATTACCACCACGAACTTTTCATCGACTTGAGCAAACTCCGCGCAGGAATGCTTCCCTTTGTTACACTACAGTACAGTACCATTGCCATCATAGAAATCACGTGACACCAGATACAGTCATATGACCGAATCAATTTAGCGTAGACGCCAAAGAAATAGGTACTTTATGATTGAATTCATCATGCCATGCTTTGAAAATGATTGTTGAATCATTGACAATTTCGTCAGTCTTGAGCTCGTAACCAAAATGAAAAGGGAGATCACTGCGAAGGAGAATGCGAACTCAGTTCAAACGTTTGTATATTACGGTTTGTTCGTTTAGGGAAAACTGGCAGAAACTTGGCTAGAAAACATTGAAGGGTTCCTTGTGGCCTAGTGGTTTAGGAGGCTTACTAAAATACTCGAGGTTCCTCTGTAAGCACAGAAGCTCTGGAACGATAACTTTATAGAAGGTAGAGCACAGGCGGACAATATTTGTCTTTACGCTGGAAATGTGATGTAAATGGAGAACAAACTTTATGCGTAATTTGAATTGGTCGCCTATGCTAATCCGTCATACCAAAGCAGTAGACAATTAATGTATTTGATATAAGACACAACATGAGCCACGATCTGAGAAAGTGGCCCTGGATTACATGGGAAAACTGCTTGTGAAATACGTCCTAAACATATTTATTTTATAGATGCATGCATACGTTTGTTATATACTCATATGTGCATGCGTTATTGGAAACCAACACTTTAAACCGAATCTGGCCAAAAGCGCAGAAACTCTAATAAAGGGAAAAGACGCAGCAAATCTTTTTCATTTTTACAATATGTCGGTCAGTCATGTGACAGTCATATGATATGATTTACTGTTGATCAATTAATAGTTTCTTAGGGAAATCAATTTTCCAGGAAATGGAAGTCATGAATGTCAATAGAGATTGGACATTTTCAGAACAAACGTAATGGGCTTGAATATCTGTTCAGAGGGCAAAAAGAGCGTTCTAAGGATTTTGTTTTAAACGGTGTATTCGAGAGGCGCCTTAAACTAATTTGTGTACAATAACATGTGTTTACATGAAAGGCTTAGGCAAAAGATCATTTAGATATTAAACAAAGCTTATTTGATAAGTGCACAATTAAAAGTGCACATCCATGTGCGTTTCTTTTCAAAAAGCGTAAGTTCTCGTATTGAAAGAAAAGCTGATTTGAGTAAACACATATTACATATATGTGTGTTCATATGCCTACTAGAAAGCCGATGCGTACAAGAGGATTTTCAATGAGCGTATGTTTGTAAAGATGATTCAAAAAGCTTGACGTACCGCGTACTTGTGTAGCGTATTAGAGCAGCTTGTGAGCATGTCGTACCTTGTACAACCTTAAATTACTCGCTTTTCCCAAGAGTGTGCATTCCAGACGGTCTGGTTGGACCCATAATTGTACGACTTATGGCATATTTCATTATTTTCTTGGATTTTTGAGATATGAACGTCTTTTACCACCCTCTTATCGAAGTGTGATTATTTCGCAGTCAGAAACTATTTCAAACATAAATCTGAAGAGCGTACGTTATCTCTCCATGTTCCTATGCAATTCGTATAAACTTTTATTTTTTTCTGCTAGAAGGCAGGGTTTTGGAAACGCACCGTCAGCACCTTAGTCCATTGAATTTATATACCACTCTTTGAGGGACGTACTTTACCGATACACAAACAGCGGTCTGACGCCAATTACTCATTAAACATCCGCCTTAACTGTGCGGACTAATAACTTCTTGGAACTAGGAATGTAGTCCGGATTTACTCGCTTTGGTCTGCTTTATATTATTATAACTGTTGCCTCATGGGAAATCGCAAAATGTCCAGATGTTCGAAAAATAGACTATCGTTCAGTCTCTGTTCACAGAAATAATGATTATAGTTATGATGGTAAAAGGAGCAGCTGTTTTCCTCGAGATCTTGCCCAAAAATGATTTCAAATGAATCCTCAATCATTTTGCTTTAAACGCATCTTAGTCCTTCAGTGCTTTTAGCGCTTTGATTTCATGTGTAATCGAGCCTTAAACTTGTGAATCTTTGGATACCACTTTAAAACTTTACATCGAGGATATGCAATTCAAACGATGTGAGAAAATGATAATCATGAAAACACTCTGTTAATTAACATTTTTGTCATGCTAGATATAAAAAAAACCTTATTCAGTATAAAAATAAATTAAATGTTTTATTCAAGAAATGTCGTTAATGTAGATGTTATGTATGGAGATGGGTTTAACTGTCTGTCTGTTTGTTCATCTTGAGAATTAGAAAGAGTACTATGGTGATGATCAATGTTTGGAACAGCAGATCGCGCAACAAACGGAATTGGCTAATTGAATCTTTGGTTTCTCTCCATCCACACTATGGTCAGTGCATGTATAGGTCTAAACCCTCGTATATACCACACCCAGAGCAGACCACACCAGAGGCCATGTAGGCATTTTGTGAATTGTGACGATGATTTCTAACTCATAACACAAAATAAGTTAAATAACTCATAACGCAAAATAAGTTAAATAACTCATAACACAAAATAAGTTAAATAACTCATAACACAAAATAAGTTAAATAACTCATAACACAAAATAAGTTAAATAACTCATAACACAAAATAAGTTAAATAACTCATAACACAAAATAAGTTAAATAACTCATAACACAAAATAAGTTAAATAACTCATAACACAAAATAAGTTAAATAACTCATAACACAAAATAAGTTAAATAACTCATAACACAAAATAAGTTAAATAACTCATAACACAAAATAAGTTAAATAACTCATAACACAAAATAAGTTAAATAACTCATAACGCAAAATAAGTTAAATAACTCATAACGCAAAATAAGTTAAATAACTCATAACGCAAAATAAGTTAAATAACTCATAACGCAAAATAAGTTAAATAACTCATAACGCAAAATAAGTTAAATAACTCATAACGCAAAATAAGTTAAATAACTCATAACACAAAATAAGTTAAATAACTCATAACACAAAATAAGTTAAATAACTCATAACACAAAATAAGTTAAATAACTCATAACACAAAATAAGTTAAATAACTCATAACGCAAAATAAGTTAAATAACTCATAACGCAAAATAAGTTAAATAACTCATAACGCAAAATAAGTTAAATAACTCATAACGCAAAATAAGTTAAATAACTCATAACGCAAAATAAGTTAAATAACTCATAACGCAAAATAGGTTAAATAACTCATAACGCAAAATAAGTTAAATAACTCATAACGCAAAATAAGTTAAATAACTCATAACGCAAAATAAGTTAAATAACTCATAACACAAAATAAGTTAAATAACTCATAACACAAAATAAGTTAAATAACTCATAACACTAAATAAGTTAAATAACTCATAACACAAAATAAGTTAAATAACTCATAACACAAAATAAGTTAAATAACTCATAACACAAAATAAGTTAAATAACTCATAACACAAAATAAGTTAAATAACCCATAACACAAAATAAGTTAAATAACTCATAACACAAAATAAGTTAAATAACTCATAACACAAAATAAGTTAAATAACTCATAACACAAAATAAGTTAAATAACTCATAACACAAAATAAGTTAAATAACTCATAACACAAAATAAGTTAAATAACTCATAACACAAAATAAGTTAAATAACTCATAACACAAAACAAGTTAAATAACTCATAACACAAAATAAGTTAAATAACTCATAACACAAAATAAGTTAAATAACTCATAACACAAAATAAGTTACATAACTCATAACACAAAATAAGTTAAATAACTCATAACACAAAATAAGTTAAATAACTCATAACACAAAATAAGTTAAATAACTCATAACACAAAGCAAATCATAGCTTTCCTTCATAATAAGAGTCGTCTGACGTTGTTTTACAGTTTGTACCAATACTAAATAATATAGAATAGGTTTGGATTTCGATCGTCTGTCGCACGTCATCCAATATGAACTGAGTCGCGTCTCGTGTTTGTGATCGATTCTCTCACAACGACAAATCCCGAGAATCCCGCCAGCTCGGAAGTGACTTCCGAGATAATGCGATTTGCTCGCAACGGTGGGTGCATTCTTCACGCGTTCAGACGCGATATTCTTTTAGTACGAATTGTAGTGCGAGGATTTACTGAAACAGGTACTGTGTTTTAAAATGATTTTTAATTTCATGTACACTCAAATTGTCTTCCTTTTTCTGAGTGTTCTATAGAACAAGAAACATGTAAACAAATGATTATATTGACGAACTTTGACAATAAATACTTAAACTATATTATCAAATGCGAACGCTTTTGGGTAGAGGTGCAGAGGTCGAACGGTGGCCTCCTGTACCAAGGGCCCCTTGTTGATCCCCTTTAGGCTAGGCGATAATTGCCGGGACTTACCCACAATTCGGCGCAGGTACTGGTTCAGTAACCAGGAAGGGGTCATCGAGAGTGATTTCCATAACCTTCAAGATTCTGTTGTTACCGATGTAAAATAAATAAGTTTAAACTACACGTAATTGTTTGAAACACTGTAACGAAAGGAGTTATTCTTGCAGTATAATGAGTAAATCTTATCTCTTTTGGTTTTCGGTAGCTCCAGACGCATTAACTCTTTACCATCCGCAGACGACTCTTTTTAATTGAAGCAGACGACTTTCGAACAGCTTTGTAATCATGTAAAACCCTTTTCAGTTCTGCTGTTGCGATATTTGAATAGATTGAAAAAGCATTGTGGCAACAGGAGAAATTGCTTGCGACTTTTTGACAAAATGCTTTTGAAAGTCGTCTGCTGCAAGACACAAAAAGGTTAGGTTAGGTCGTAACATGTTAACCCATTTCTTCACATACACGCGTTCAAACGCAGTTGCAGCAGAAAACTTGAAACCATCGCGAGTATAGGAGAAAATACTCATTTAGCAAAGGATTCTAAACAAGATCATAAAGAAAGCTTTGCTTTTTACTTTCAAAAGTTATCTTCAAACGTTACAATTGTACAGTACGTGTGTGCTAGTCATATGTTCAAATCATTTTTATTTTGTTTAAAAAAAGCTAGAGCTTCGTAGAAGAATTCTGCAAACCAAACCTCATTAAGATATATGGGGGTGGGGGGGTAGTGATAAAAATCGAAAGCAAAAGAAAACAGCCGCAATGACACAAACTAATTTATTCATTTTTATGTTAATGAATAGAAACCTTTGTTACCAAAGGATCAATTTCTAAGTCATTTAACATTTTATCGCCGTAACAAAGACTGAAATATTCCGGAGTAGGAATTTTAAGATATTCTAAATCTGGTTTGCGACTGAGAATTTACTATGGAATCATTGCCTCTAGGGTCATTAAGTTTCCCGATTTGAAATTCTAGAAAAAAACTTTTCCTTGAGGAACGTCTGCATGGAGACGTGATAGAAAATACCTGTGTATTTTTCATTACTTTGTATAGACACATGTCTGAAGCAAGGGGTCTGGCTTTCTATTTTTTCTAGCTTAATTATTTCTTAAGCGGATGACTTTCAGAGGAATAAGTTTTATTCACATATCGGAAAGAAAAATTTCAAAACAGAGAATAACTTTTCGAACTGACTTTCAGTTACAATTCTAAAATGTATAGTGCCTCCCCGTATTGGCCTATATTCAAAATATTGTCTTATCTCGAGTCGCCCTTTATAAAGTTGCAAACCAAAACCACTTTGATAAATGAAATAAATATTTTATCTTACTATAAAGTTTGAGCAAATGAATGGACATTATTTCAGCAATGTTTCGCTTTTTGCTTGCCTCATCATTCTTCTCCGGACTTGTCAATTTTGATATCGGATTAAGATCGATGTCGGACCACATATGCAAATAAACGATCATACGACGTTACGGTGCAGTTGTACGCTGGTATGACATGCGTCACATCAAATCAAGGAAGTACACTATTCATGGTCGATCAACATCTCGGACGTTTATTCCAATAACGATGTTTCTAGAGGTGTCCGATTGGAGTTGGGGCACCTCTACGAACTTGGTGAGAGATTAATTGTCCAGCCTATTATAACGAATGTTTTGAGGGATACTTACTATATTAATTTATATTATAATTCATATTACAATGATATATCAAGCGTGTATTTATCCTCTTAATACTATACATGTATGTACATGTAATCATATATCCACTGATTCGTATTGTGTCAAAATATGAATCTTCTCTTTATTAGAAAGGTTTTACTTTCATTTCTATGAGGGTTTGAATGTTGAATAACCAACTATTGAAAATTGTCCAGCGATATTTTAACCAACCAGAAAAGTAGTTTTCTTCATAATGAGGGTAACTATAAATAGTTGAGATGATGCAAATACCCAATTAAACAAAACTATCAAGTTGTAGTCTCTGTTTGATGAACAATATTGGGATCGGCAAGATGCAAACAGTCTGATATTTCCGCATGTGCACTGTCTATGTCGTAAATCATACAACTTTTCTCCCGATATTGACTTGATCGTGAAGTCGACTCGCCTCGTAAACCTCTTGACAACCGCTTGATTCCCTTGTAACAAGTTGTTTTTGGTAGCAGCCACTATATTACTGAATCATAGCACTGTGACAATTAAGCTATAAACGTTGTGTTTGTAGTGAGACTAATTTGAAATACAAAGGGGGCTAGGTTGGCTCCTGGTTAGGACTCCGGGCTCACAGGAATCATAATCACCAAGTCCCTAAAGTCCAAATCCACAAATCGCTTTAGTTGTAGATTTGAATTTCAATAAACGATAGTTTTCCAAATGACTACCCGAATGTCAACGAATTCATCCGTCTTGGCAGAGACATGGATAACATGTTATCTATGTCTCTGGTCTTGGCAAGTCGTTAGGGGAAGTTAAGATAAGGGTAGTCCTATATCCAAAATGAGCCGGGCTCAGACATATTATTGAACGAATGTAAATGCGATATAAAAACCCCAAATGAAACAATTGCAATTCAAATATCGACCTTAGATCGTGATTTTTGTTATGGGTTTTACATCACATCAACATTATTTCAGTTATGTAGAGATGCCCGACTCTTAATGATGGAGGAAGACCCCACACTCAACTGCCCACAAGGGCTGGTCAAGGTGGGTAGAACCATCGGCATTCCGTAAGTCAGTCGGGAGTCTGCCTCTCATGAAAATCCATATCCCTCTCAGGATTGAACCCACGCGGAGAGGGGCCATGTGATTTCAAGTTCTGTACTCTAACCACAAGGCCACGGAGGCCCCCAGATCGTGAATTTGACACGACTGATACTGTTAGCACAATATATAGTCTCTCAACACTAACGCTTATCGGACAACACGCATGAGGAAGGCCCCTGGTTATAGATGAGTAAATAGTCATTTCCCCCCAGTCCTATAAGAAAAAGTGGATATCATTCAGCGTTCTAATATTCAAATTCGATGATGCTTGCCGAGAGTTACTTGGGGCATGGTAATCAGTAATGTCCGTGCTGAGAGGAATAATGGTACTGTTTGTGCGTTCTGTTATCGCTGCATTCTTCAATTATCGCTGGGAATCGTGTTCTGTTGATTGCCTGTAACAAACTCCCGAATTCTTGCTTTGAATTGAATTTCAATAAAGTGTGAAATATACAATCCTCACCAGGAGAAATTGTGTCTTTTGAACCATGTGGTACTGGATCAACCCATCCAGGCCGATCTGAGACAATGCGTTCAGCATAATTGTGATAGACATCTAGATGATGTATCATTCTCGATGTATAACTAACCCGAGCAGACGAAAACGTTTGCCCCGAATAAGCCGGGTGATCTAAATGGGTCGATCTGAGACGATGTGTTCAATACCACTGGGATATACATATAGAGTACAGTGAAACCTCGTTTATCCGGACCCCGTTAATCCGGATATCTCGCATTCCGAACGAAATTGTAAGGGAACGGAATTATTTGTAGTAATTTGCCTAACCAATTACTAAACAATAATGACATTTAGCCAGTTTCTTGAAGACGATATTTGAAAACATTGTGTGTAAAGAAGAAATTGCTCGTCACGAGCAATTTCTCCTTTTCCCACAATGTTTTCTGCCATATCAGAAGATTATTTTTGAATTTCATCACGTTTTGAAATGTCGTCTGCAAACGATCGAAAATTTGGCGTTTGGTAAAGGGTTGTAAAGTATACACGTGCATATAGAACATTTATGTCTTAATGTGTATAAGATCAGGCCTTGCTTTATTAGTCCGAATGACTTGTTAATCCGGTAATCTTGTTGGGAACGGATGTGTTCGGATTAACGAGGCGTCACTGTATTTATTATTCCCGATGTAGAAATCACCCAATTGGACGAAACCGTTATTGCATTGTATTGTATTGAATCACCCTGTACGTATGAGCTTATCCGAGACATCTCGTTCAGCATCACTGGTATAGACATCTAGAGTATGTGTCAATCCCAATGTTAAAATAAACCAACAAGGTGAAAACCTTCACCCAAGATTAGCATATACGGACTGTATTGGCTAATCTGAGACAAACTATTCAGTATCACGGGGGTAGACATTTGAAGTGTATATCATTCCCAGAGTTAAAATAACCCGATCAGACAAAGAACTTCGTTCCAGATTGGCATGTGGAGGTGAATCTGGTGCTACAATTCACTCGAATGTCAACAGACATGATTACTGTCCTCTGTTTCTAAACAGTGTGTCTGCAGTCCATATGGGAGCGGTAATTGTGGAAGTTTTGTCTGAAATACGAGAGAAATAAGATGAGAACTATCGGGAAAAGCGAGATGAATTAATGCAACGTGCGTGCTTTTTCGTTGCTAACGAAACAACGGGCGACTTCAAGAGACGTGTTCTCGTTACGTACGTTCGCATAAGGGATAACGTGTATGGAACACCAGAGCTGTCTTAATATCTGAATTGACAAATCAGTTGGTCCCAAAGCGTTATAGTGAGTTTTGATATCGCCATAACGGTGTTTAACCCTTATAGTGCAGGGACCTACTTCATGTTAAGGCAAACAGGTTGGGTCCAGGCTAGCCGCCAAGTAAATTGGCGGCTGGCCTGTGATCAAACCTGTTTTCTACTCAGAGTGTCTTTCCTCATTAGAATTAAGCAGATATTTTAGGTTTTCGAACGCAGACGACACCAAATCTATTTTCAGAAAATCGCACAGCAATATAAGGGCTATAAAGGGGTGTGATATCGCCATAAAGGGGTACAAAGATCGATATTTAAACATTTTTTTAAATAAATTGTCTTCTACCATAAAACTAACAACACAGTATTCTTAAGTAACATAGAACAAGATCATTGATTTCTTCTCAACCCTGCTCAAAGCTGTACAGAAAAGATAAAGAACATTACAATCTCAGATATTGCAGACCGTTTAATACCATGCATTTTTTATATGTGAAAAGTTTGGAGACATTAGACATATCTATTTATATAATTGGTATAAAGCTCGTCCAAACTTAGATAATATTTACAATCTTTTTAAAAGTAATGACGAAATAACATTGAAAAACCTAGCTTTCTTTGTATCAAAATTACTAGATCACATTTCTACTTGATTTCCTTTTATCTTTAAAACATAACAGCAAATAATATATTGATAATAGTATGGGGCATATCTGATTTTGATTTGTATTTTGTAATATTTATATGTATTGTGGGCCGGAGGCCTTTTTACTGAAATAAAATTGTATTGTATTGTATTGTATTAAATAGGTTTATTTTGTAAACAATGAAGTATACTTAGAGCAATGGGTGGTATTTATAGATACCATGATCAAATGGGTCCTCGGAATGGTTACCGCGAATATGCATGGACGCATGTATACACCATTTCTGCCAATCGAACATTTGTCGAGCGAGGATAAAAACAATCAGCGAAACTATTGATATATTGAATCTTGCTCATTTTAATAAGGAAAATAGAAAAAAAACATACTTTCTAAATTGATGTTGAGGATTCCGTCATGTTGCTGTTGTCGTTGTCTAGAGCTAGTTTTTAGTTGTCACGTGACGATAGGTATTTATTTTTGGAATACCCTATCATTAAGTTCCGATATCATTTGGTTACGATGGTCACACACTTATACGTAATCATGTTAACTCTAAAGTGTTAACAAATCAAGACATCGGATTGTTATATCATTTTGTCGGCTATTCACGTCCGTTCAGGAAACCTAAAAAACAACAACATGAGCTTTATCATAATTGCATGAAATTTGAATGTTATATTAATATTATATACAGTGTGGTTAAATAACTGCTTCATAAAGGTCGAGGTCACCGATATATTTACCGATTGTTTACTGCTTAAAGAATGAATTTCACGCGTTAATTAAACAAGGAAAGGCATCAGCATGCACCTCGAAATAAAGAATTGACCCCATATAGCGTTTCATCATCCCACGCAATCGTACGACAAACACTTGGTAGTTAGTAAACAGCACATACGTATGTATAAAAATCGTATTATAAAGCTACAACTGTGCATTAGTAAACACAAGCCTCTCGTACTTATACGATAACCCCACAACAAAGGGCTAACCCATTATAATGATATGCCAGCATAGAGGAATGCCTTATACAGCAACCATATTGATTACATGACCATTGGATTTGTGAAAGTAACCGTTCATTTTGATTGAGGAACTAGGCATAATGCCAAAGGAACCCTCATATCATCAACCAGATATATCACGACGCCTTACGAACCTATTAATATGATGGTATGAGACAACATAACGCTACCGAGAATTGATGATGTATTGCAACCTCTCATGTTTTTTACGGGAACTGTTTCAAGGACCAATGCAGAACATAAGATAGCTGTGGCATTCCACAACAACGAGACGTAACAAGACAAACCCATTAGAAAGAAAACTTAAAACTGGAATCTTGTTCAAATAGTCTATTTTACTTGTACAGCGTTCTTTTTCCCATTTTTAAAACTACTCGTACACAGATGTGAAGAAATTCCGAAGTTAAGAATTGATTCCTTTAAAACAGTACACCTACTGTACTTCAGTATGATACGCACTGGAGAGCAATCGTCTGGGTCAACATTAGTTGTAGGAAACTTTAAAGATCATGTACTCACTGTGTTTATATCCCAAAGCGTTACAACGATTTTGACATCTACTGCATATAAGACTGTACATAGAGTCCAGTCGGACTTTTTGGACCTATAAATGAAGAGTACAATGAGGCAATATTTCAAAGATGCATTATATAAAGGTATATTTTTAATTTAAGAGGGTTTGCCACCTTGGCAAGTTTTGGAATCTTGCCTAATTTGCATAAATCCAAAATGGCCGCCAGACGCATATGTAAATTTTCCGGACCTACATTTATCAAACAATATAGCTTGTAATACATAGAATACATTGGGGCTTCCTAACTAGAGTATGCTTTCAATAACTGCTTTGATAAGTTTCTTATACAACAATACAATACAAACAGTGTCTTGGTTCAACCACATTTGATTTCGATTTGATGATGTTCTCATCTGTGAACAAGCCACTTTAATATTGTTCGAAATGAGACCACGTAAATTGAAGTGAAGGAGAATGCTGTTTGTTAGAGGTTTTGTTTGCTTTATTTCAGACGTGTGAATATTTTTCTATCTCGGGGAAGTTTTCGAATCTATCAAAACAAAAACCTATGTTACAATGACGTTTTGTACTCTTTATCTAGATAATGTGCCAGCATTCTTCCCCGGAATCCAAATGTTTATCTCTCAATAAAATACTTGTTCTTTCATACTGCGTGTTTTCTTAAAATGGTGGCAGCATTTGAAAATGCTCGGTTTTTGAAAGTTTTGTTTGACGAAGAAAATAATCTAATCGTAACAGAGCTGACTAACCTTTTTTTGTACGATATCAAAGGACGATAAACATTGGATAGTTAAGGGGGGTGAAAGTCCAAATTCTGACGTTGATCAATAAAGAACAAGGAAAATATTGTCTTAATGGAAACATATAAATATGTATGAGATATTAAAAACCTGGGGCCCGTTTTACTAAACAGTTAACGCTTAAGATATGCGTAAGTCTAAAACAACAAGTCCTTTTATTTCAATATTTGGCAAAGCAATATTGCAAAGTAACACATCATTGGAATCGTCTCTCCGAGACCCTTCCAATGACGTGTCACATTGCAATATTGTACTTTCATTGAAGATATTATCCATGTTAATCAATTGTGACTTTCGCAAACATTTTTCGTAAGTTGTTTAGTAAAACGGGCCCCTGAACGTTTCTCCTGATTCCTGAACTGATAAAGAAGAAAACCCAAATGACAAGGATCTCCCTTTCCCAAATACCGACTCATGTAATCGCGTCTGCAGTTATGTTTATCAGACAAAGGCCTAAATTACAAGCTGCACAGCTATAATTTGGTCACCGATTAGAGGTCTGTCCGTCTGGCTGTGAATCCCAGTTAACGTGTCTGGCTTTAAATCACCTATACAGCGGAAAACCCGCGCTTAAATGGCGGATATCTTGTGGAGGTATTTTGTGAAACGTTTGGCCCAACTCTTACATAATGATAAACGGGTTAGAAAGAAGAAAGTGTATTTGTACCTGGTATATGTTCATTCCATTGAAACAGTATTTGGCAGATATGTCAGTAGGCCAAAAAAGGAGTGAAATTTTGTCAGGACAGATTTCTCATACAGTTTCCATGATAAGTGACTGTAAACATTGACGAAAACGTTCATACTTCGGGGTACCGTTTTACTAAATAACGTAAGGAAAATATTTGCGGTAGTCAAACACTGATAAACAAGGATGGTATCTTTAAAGAAAACACAAAATTGCAATGCGACACTTAATTGGAAGCGTCTCGGAGAGGACGTGTTACTATTTGTTACTATGCAATATTGCGTTGCTCACTATTGAAATAAGAGGTTGTTTTTAAACTTACCAAAATTCATAGAGTAAAATGTTTAATCCGCTATCCAGTTGTTTAGATACAATGCTTAACACGTGCCTGATTGAGAAAGGTCCCAGAAAATTCCAAAAGGTCTAACTCATCATTCGTGATGCTCGACTTTTGCCATTAAACACAGCAATAAAATGATTCACAACGGCTATCGTGCATGGTAGTATATGAATGGATAGCTTAATACGTCCAAATAGCTTTTTGTAAGAGTGGTTTCAGGGTGACAGAAATAGCCACAACACGTAGCCTAGGTGCTAAAATAACAAAAAAAATGAAACCATTGTTCTGAAAGGGGATGGGTCGACATTGACTTTTCTCTTACTTTTTCAAATATTTTTCATCGTTTACAACTCGTTTCTATTAACTTTCAAACGGGTGCGCATTATCTAAAGTGTCATCCGTAATTTTCTTTGCGCTTTCTTATGGCTTCCAACGAAGATTGTTATGAAGAAATCATAACACTCATTATATGTAAAAGCGCCGTCCGTCCCTGATCCAGCTGTTGCCAGTGATTGCATATTCTGATCCGGTACGGCGGTCTTAAACACATGACACGAGGAATGTTGTCTCCAGTGTGCCACTTTGAATCCCATGCATGTGGCTTTAGTATTGCACCAAATATTTGCATAGCTAAGTCAAAATATGATTATAGCTGGGCTTAGATGCTACACTCCTTGTCAAGACAAACTTGTTATTCTGACATTTGAAATTTATGAATTCAGTGTGCATCTGATCCCAGTTTGTTTTTTAATTGATTAATAGTATGTACTTGGATTTGAAATACTTAATGTCATTTGTTTGATGATAATAAATGGCCAGACCTCACTCAATATAATGTATTTTCCTTTTATTTTTTATTTTCCTGTATTATAGTATGCAAAAACAGAGCTTCGTCAAGTCATAATATGATGAGACTTTGATATTTTGAGATTGTATTGTCTTGTGAATAAAAATTATTTTGCATCGTGCTTCATTACGATGCCTTTCGATGGAAATGCTGAAAACCTCGGGGAACATCTCGTTATCAGTCGAAGACGAATAAGGACACATATTTACTTGTTTAAGTAGATTATCAGTCTGCCTACACTTCCCGATTGCATCAACTTAATACGTCCGCAGTGTATTTAGAAAACAAGGTTTAGTCAGTAAACGGATCAGATTTGCGATGTCTAAAACGCTCAATGTATCAGCGCTTCACATACGATTCTTCGAATATCGTGTTAAGCCTTGACCATAGGTATCTGATATAAGTTTGATTACTTTTCTAACATTATAATTAACGTTTAATCACAGACAAAAGTTTCAGTGTATTTTTGTCAAGTTAAAGCAGCCATGACCTGATTGTAGAATAACAAAGCAATGCGTAAAGAGGAAAAATATTTGCTTGTTTATGTAGTGTGTCCGTCTGCTTCCACTCCCCAGTTGCATACACACAGTGCGTCAGCAGTGAATTTAGAAAACAAGGTTTAATCAGTAAATGGATCAGGATTCGATGTCTAAAACGCTGAATGGATCAAAGCTGCGCAAACTAATCTTCCAAATTCGTGTAAATTCTTGATGAAATCTGATGAAATCTGTATGCCCAACTTTAACCTTATAATAAACTTAACGACAGAGAAAAGTTTCAGTCTATTCTGGTAAGGTTAACCCTTTACCAAACAATAACGACATTTGACCAGTCTGGAAAACATTGATGGAAAATGAGAAATTGCTCTTAGCGAGCAATGTTTTCTGCCCTATAGTTTTTCAATTTAATCACATTTTGAAATGTCGTCTGAAATCTCTTGCAATTTGGGACAGTCGAAAGTTTGGCGTTTGGTAAAGGGTTAAGGCAGCAATTATTTGATTGTCGGAAAAGCAAATCAATGCGCATAGAGGACAAATATTTACTTGATTATGCAGATTGTCTGTCTGCCTCCACTCCCAGATTGCACCACCGCAGTACGTTAGCAGTGCATTTAGAAAACAAGGTTTAGTTAGTAAATGTATCTGATTTGCGATGTCTAAAACGATGAATGAATCAAAGCTGCCCAATCAAATCTTTGAGTATCGTGTAAGTCCTGACCATGGGAATAAATCTGATGGATTTTGTTTACCCAACTCTAATCTTATAATAAACGTAACGACGAAGCAGGTTTCTTCCTATTCTGGTTAAGTTATCGCAACGCTACTTTATTGTCGGAAAAACAAACCAATGAGCACAAAGAGGTTTCACAATTTTTCTATGTTGATGCCACTGAAATGTTGTCATTGAAGTTCTAATCATTATGTTTGTAAATTGAATAATTGCGAATAAATAGACTTCAAAACATGGAATATACTTGTGCTTTGATGAAAGTCGAAATAAGCGTTTTGCAATGAGATTTCATTAATAAACCTATCGCAAACATCCGGATAAATTGTATGAACTGTTACTACAAGAGACGCCAACCGGGCGGCGTTTAGATTGGTCGCTCGATTTGCTTTAACTGCTCGTTTTTATCGTTGATTTAAGAATTGGTTGTTTCCTAATGACATGTAATTCCTTGAAGAAATTGGCAACTATCAGCAGAGGACAATCATTGTATCATAACGCAAATTGGAAGCAGTTGCGGAATTTGTTTGCACAGCAATTTAGGGAGAGATCAATTGACAATTAAGAGTGGGTTCTTATAACATGTCAGATGCTCGTCGAAATGTGTCCATAATCGTTGTGGTAACGCAAGCTGTAACGTATCCGCGAGCCTTCGTGGCCTAGTGAGAGCTCAGAACTAAATTAAAAGATATCATGGTATTTTACCGATTAGGTCCAAATCCTGATGACGGCATTTGTATTTTCAAGAGAGTTGGACCCCCCCTTGACTTTCGGAATGCTGATAACCCTGCTAGCGCTTATCGGCCCTTAAGCAGTCAAATTTTGCGTCTGGGGATAATGAGCCTGGTATCATAATAAGGAAAAAGCTGTTGATAAAACGTGAAACCCAATGCTTAATGTCACATATTTATTATTATGTTTTAACCAATTCGTCTTAATTCATGGCAGGAATCCTGTTGACCTGGACATGCGAGAATAAGCCAGTCATCGCAAACTCACTAGAAAAACAACGCAACGTTAAGCCAGAAGGAAAATTTCGTGAGCCGCAAAATGCGAACGTCTGCTTACAATCCATTTCCACTCTCTCCTCGGCAACTCTGTTTAAACAGTTCTGTTAGGCCTGTCTTCTCGTTTAAATCGCGGCGGATTATTTGATTTGAACGTTGTCGGATAAAAGGAGGGCGGTTACCTTATTTCACGCCATTAATGACCCTTTGAACTTGCCTGAAATCCCAGATGAAAATAATTGTAAATTACAACATGAGACAATGCTCGAAACGGCCAAATATGCTTTCTTGCCAAATCGGTTTTGATTTGCCTCTTTCGGTTGAACGTTTAATCACCTCTCTGTTATATTGAGAAAGATGCTTCATCCTAGATGTATGCAGACCCTAAACTTAACTGTCCATATAGGTCGTTCAAGCTTGGAATATACATCGACATTAAGCTAGACGTCAGACTGTTCTTTATTGAAATCAAAATCTATACCGGTTCCGTTATTTGAGCGTGGTCGTGGAGGGATCATGTGATCTCAAGTTTTATATTCTAACCGCTAGGGCACATCGACCACCAATTTCAAGTTGAGAACACTAAAACCGTTAAAGGTGGCGGAGTTTCTCTAAGACGCGTTTTTGCAAGTTGCTATTTCGGCAGTCGGGTTGAGCCAGTGAAAGATGTGCATATACGCGTAACATCCGACTTCCAAGCTATACGCTCCTGGGGAATTGAGTATTTGGAAGAGAAAATTTGTGATCTCTGATTGTGTTAGATGTACGATTTCGTCAACTTACAACAGTTACAACAGTAAACAGTTGATTTTTGTGTCGTTTGAAGTATTACATTTGGGCCATACCAACATACCTACCAATGGATCAAATTTTATTTCGACTTCAGTCGAGTAGCCTATTTCTGTCTGAGTCACAGAGCCAATAAGCCGAATACAATTCCCTTTGGCTTCAAGGAAGATAATTAAGGTTCGTACCCCAGAACCCGTGCATCTATTCGACCTATATATTGCTTATCCCGATTTAAAACAGATTGTAGAAATAGGAAAAACACGTTTAAGACCATAAGACATGTGACAAACTTTTCTGATGCACCATCAACTATCTAAGAGGCAGCCAAATGAGATTTCTCTCCTAAAATAAGAATATTTGATTCCGCCCATTTACGTAATGTGCCGACACTCCCATATTTGTCTCGGGCGAACTCAAATGGCTGTAAATTCTTTATTTACATGTAGGAGATAGGAACTTGTAGTTTGATAGTGATAATAGTTTTTTATAATTATGACATTATTCAAAGATAAATTCGGATTATCCTAGCATGATGTAGTAATAGAATATATGTGTCTGGTGTCAATTACTTAGTTTTTCCCTCTAAAAATCGCGTACCCTATAATTCAATTGTCTGTATGAAAAAAAGACGTGCTTGATAGCCAGGCATCGCAAACTCATTAAAAAAAACAACGCAACGTAAAACAAGAAGTGAAATTTTGTGAGCCACAAAATGCGAACATCTGCTTAAAATTCATTTCCACTCTCTCCTTAGAAACTCTGTATAAAATATCGCTTTGTTTTATGATAAATCAATAGTTCTGTTAGGCCTCTCTACTCGTTTTAAATCGCGGCGGATTATTTGATTTGGATGCCGTCGGATAAAAGGAGCGTTGTAACCTTATTTCACGCCATAAATATGCCTTTGAACTTGCCTTCAGTCGCAGTTTGAAATGATTGAAAATGACAACGTGAGACAATGCTCGAAACGGTAAAATTTGTTTACTTGTCACAAAGGATTTGATATGGTCTTTCGGGTGTAAATTCATCTACCTCAACAGTTTTCAGTTATATTTCGAAACATACCTCCTAATAGATGAGAGGAAACCAACTCAAACGCATGTGTTCGTAAGGACCTATCAGGCCCTGTATTACCAAAGACATTCCGTAAGCCAGAATTTTAAATTGGGAACACTAAAACCCTTAATGATGTACTGGATATAAAGATTTATTAACGATTGAAATCTTATTTGCAATCTTTCATTCGTCTATGTTTTAATTCGGTGTAAAAAATGTTATTCAAAGGGAGATGATCGCTATGGATTTAATATCAGAAATAATTGATATTCTTTTTGTTAAAATACATTCAAGTCGAACAAATTCGGAAAAGGGGCTTGGTTAAACGTTTGGAATGATACATACTTCAAGATTTACTTTTCAATTAATTTCTCAACCCAAGCAAATACAAGTTTTTAATTAGGGGTGAACTATCTTAAGGAAGCTATTTGAGGTCCGTACCCAAGGACACGTGCATCTATTCAATTTATCTTCCCAGGTGCCCACCTCGATTTAACAAGCATATTGAAATAGGGCGAACTCTTTTTCTCGACCCATAAGACCTGTGACAAACAGATTTGTAGTACCACCGACTTTCCAAGAGGCAGCCCAATCTGAACACATTGGGTTTATCCAATGAAAACACCTCTGAAATAATAGGGATGACGCCATATTGTTTCCTGCGAGAATGACGTCACTTTACTTTCGTTTTTAAAAATAGATCTTAAATCCGAAATCTAAAAAAGTCGTTAAATTTGATTGAGGAATCAATATTACATGTCACAACAACATTTCGCCATTTGGTATGAGTTACTGATAAAAAATGATTTAAAAGGATGTTCAACACTTCCATACACATTGAACTACTTAATGTGCACGCTTAGAAAATGTGTTAATTGCCGGATGCCGATTTACCCGAAAAATTGTAACCCTACACTTATATCCGAGCAATCGGAACTACTCGGATATTTCCGTGAGCTGTGAAATACACCTCGGATATAAGTGTAGGGTTGGGTTACAATTTTTCGGGTAAATCGGCCCCGGCGATTAGCAACTTTTCTAAGCGTGCAAATTAAGTAGTTCAATGTATATGGAAGTGTTGGACATCCTTTTAAATCATTTTCTATCGGTAACCCATACGAAATATCGAAATTATAAGTTGTGACATATATAGTTGTTTCCTTAATCAAATTAAACGACTTTTTAGAATTCACATTTAAGATTTATTTTTAAAAACGAAAATTCAGTGGCGTCATTCCTGGTGAACCAATATGGCGTCATCCCTATTATTTCAGAGGTGTTTTCATTGGATAAACCCGATGTGTTCAGATCGATATCCGAGGTGTATTTCACAGCTCACGGAAATACCCGAGTAGTAGTTCCGATTGGAGGAAGCCAAATGAGATTTCCCTCCTAAAGTACGAATATTCGATGCCGCCCATTTACGTAACGTGCCGACACTCCCATATTTGTCTCATGCGAACTCAAATAGCTGTACATATTCTTTATTTACATGCAGGAAATAGTGCTTGTATTTCGATAACGATACTAGTTTTTATAATGACATTGTTCCAAGACAAAATCGGCTTATCCTAGAATGATGTTGTAATGGATATAGGTGCCTGGTGTTGATTACCTAGTTTTTCCCTCTTGAATTCGATACTCAATAATTGTCTGTATAAAAAAGCCGTTGAAATAGAGTTGGCGCTTTTCCAAATGAGATTTCGGATTAAACCGGTACATAAAAGACCATTATCATTTTTGTGGGAAAAGGAAAACTGGTTCATTTATACAAATATTTTCCGTTACTACTAACAAAAATAATTCATTATCGTTAACAATACCATTTTATCTGCAGTAGTTTTACGTTTCGGTTAAGAAGAAAGAAAAGACTACCATGCTGAGTAAAGGGATAACGTGGGAACGTGTCGTTTTGGTAAAACGGTTAATTGGCTTTTTTATAACGAATAATTCTCAGATAACTCCGTAATGGAATAAAACTACATCAGTTCCCGGGTGTACCGGGCTAATTCATATTTTGGAGGTTTTGTGTTGCTAATCGGAACAATTTTAACACGCAGAATAAATTTACGCAGGCGAAATATAGTTCTTTCGAATGTATTCGGCAAACCATTAAACCAAATTGGGGTGATTTTGTGTATTCGATGTCGTTTGTCCTATTTTTCGCGTTTCGAACAAAGATTGTATCATTCGTTGTTGCTCGGGCATTGTCTTAATCGGAAAATACACATCGTATATAAACATGATTGTAGGTTTATACTTTTTTGGCTTTCTGTCTCGCCTTATAACACGTTTAAAGTCAGCAGCGTCCAATTTAAACTAGTGTGTATGGAAGCGTTTGACATCATTTCGTATCATTGATTTTGGTTGTCACTTTTAAACTCATTACTTTCAATTCAAGGTGAAATTATAACTCTTGATACATGTTCGTTCCTTTGATTACACCAAATGATTAGTTGAATGTTTCATTTGACAGCTTCATTTGCGAACGAAGCCGTATAACAACTTGGCAAGAGATACGAGAGAAGATGTTTCAAGATAGCGGATTATGGATATTCTACCTTAAATTGATAGATATTCTACCTTAAAGTAACGTCTAAACCTATACAGCTGAGAATGAATTCATTCTGCACAAAGTTCCAAGCCTTTGTATCGATCTAACTGCAATATTTGCCAATTTTCCCCTGATTTATGTCACGTCAGATTTTAGACGCCCAGTTCCTGCTCAGTAAGTATGTGTATTCAATCTTTGTCAGATGTACCATCCCATTAATTAACCTCTTCAAAATTGCTGCACGAGCTGCTTCCAATTAGAACTACAATGTTTTGTAGATACAAATAATTTGACCCTTTAACAAACGCCAAATTTTTGACTTTCCCAAATTGAAATAGTTTGCAGACGACATATCATAATATGATGAAACTGGAAAACAATCTTCTGATATGGCAAAAGTCATTGTGGGAAAAGGAAAAGTTGCTCGTCACTAGCAATTTCTCCTTTTTCCACAATGTTTCTTAGAGTTGTCTGCAACAAAGTGGTTAAATGTCGTTATTGTTTAGGAAAGGGTTAAGGCATGGTTGGTGCCGTCGATTTGAACACAGTGTTGCAAAAGGGGAATTTGCTCTTGAAGAGCAAATTCCTCTTTTGCCACAACGTTTTTCATTTTATAAAATAAGTGGTATATCAGTCTCCGTATGAGACAAGTTGGCATGTTCAAGACGTTGGTAATGCACACACCTTGATAGATGAGTGTTACTTAAACCACCATCAATTTTCAAGAAAGCGCTCCCAACATTTGTTAATGGCTTCGGGTCAACTATGTAGCTCTGTCTTTCTCGGTACCATGTAATTAAAACACATTGCCATACTCATGCTCCTTGTTCAAAATTAAAACTTAGTTAATGTTCATTCGAATGTTTAATGAAGTAACTGAGACTGGATTTCGAGCATTTTACTATATGATAGTTCTGTTCATGTGGCAAAGAAGCCATTTGCCTCCAAACATAGTTACAGTCAATCTAGTCGGTGAAGTAGAAAACACAGATTACAGTCAAATAAGTTAGTTACTCTGCACAGAAAAATGGTGATGAATTGCCAGGAATGTGAAATGGTGTTGTACGTGTAACTGTTATATCATACTCGAAATGATCTTCAATTGTGTTTTTTTTCTGATAGGAACTTTAATCCAAAAGCCACAACACAGTGATAAAGTGGTAGAGTGTCCGCCGCTGTGATTTTACGCCCTCTCCTGGATGTTTAAAAGACCGAGACCTAATAGTCGTATTGTCTTCCCGTTACAAAACCCTGGGACGTGTAGAACTTGCTTGGGTCCAGGAAACCTGTCTATGTCCATCGGGGGCAGTGAAATGACTGAAAACAACGTGCAGTTGTACACTTATTGGTCAACACACCTCACCTGAAAAAATCGCTTGTCTGTTCTGTAGTTATATAGATATATAACTATATAATCCTTCTATATTCTTTCTATATCTATATTCTCCTACTCTGATATGCCAAAAAATATGTAATGGTATTTGCTAATCGGTATGCATATTTGAGGAAAATCATATATCAATACAATTAAAGCCACAGTCCTTCTTGACTAAACGTCAACGTCAATCGCATCGTCTTCTGTTTGTCTATTGAACTAAGGATAGACATAGAGAATAGATGGTTGGTGTCGTGAATCGGAAATGTTATCGGGCAAGGCTTAGGAATATTATCCGGTGAGCCGAAGGCGAAACGGATAATATTCCGATGCCGAGCCCGATAACTTTTCCTATTCAAAGACACCAATCATCTATTCTATTTATCCTTTTACCTTTATGTATACTTTTAAAAAACAAAATGTAAATAAAACACGAGAAAAACGGGAAAAATAAGTAGAGAATGATGTAAACATGACGTCATATCGTTCTTATGACGTCATGATTAGTCGCGTGCATGTATTATATGGTTAGTGCCGGATATCACAAATGTTATACGGCACCTAGTTATCGGTCCCAAAATAACACTATTGACAGGATAAACATTGATATCTGGTTTTTATCCAGCGAAATTACTCTTAGAGGCAGTTAAGGCTTATCAGTCGAACACGGTTTAAGTATCAAAGCAACCAAAACATGTTACCATAATGTTAACAAGAAAACAGTACGTTAACAATTAAACTCTGCGATCTATATTTCCAGATAGTGACAAAGTTGCTCTCGTCATCTCGAACCTGTCGCCAGCGGACCAGCGGACATGTGTATAGAGCGTGATGACAACGACCTGCTGGACTGCTCCGATGCCAAACTATTCGCCGTGACCTTGACCTTTGTGTTCTTGGTCTTAGTGATATCCGGGCACTTCAGCACCGTCGTCATGGTCTCCTAGAAGGGTCTCTCTCGTCAGTGTTGTCAAAGGGATCCAGGCTATATTTGAAGCATGAACAGAAACCGTGTTACGAAGACCTACAGTTATTAATCAAGGTTGTAGCACAAACAATTCTGCAATTTGCTGCGATTCTCTTGATTAAAGCCAAATTGAGAAACTGTATGACGCCGTATTGGAATCTAAGTATTGGTATGAGTGAGCTTTAGACATACGTGTTTTCACGATAAAACTAGAAATGTGCAGTGTTAACATCGTGATAGTAGTTAATGACTTGGCCAGACAAGTTAATGACTTGGCCAGACAAGTTAATGACTTGGCCAGACAAATGGTCTAGTGTTTACGAAGACCGTCTCCATTCAAGTCAAGAGGAAGTACAAACAGTTCTGCAGTATTCTGCGATTTTTTTTCTGATATTAGCAAAATTGCGCAATTGTATTGAGCCCCATTGTGATTTAGATTTCTGGTACACGTGAGCTTTACCTTAAGTGTGTAGTGTAAAGATCGTGATAGTAGTTAATGACTTGACCAGACAAATGATCTAGTACGTGTGTTAAGGGGAACAGGGTATCATCGAATGTTGTTCTTATTTGTGAAACATCTACACAAACGGTGACGGTTCTCTTTGAAACATTTTGGGATGTGTTACTCTAACATATGCAGCAATAACTTGTACACAGTCACAGCCTAAGAGTCAGAGATTTTTGAACTTTAAATTTCGATGAGTGCTGGTTTATATCATTGATACATATTTAAGTTGAAGTTGTCGCTAAGTAAAGAGGCACAAGAAGTGTTTGTATAGCAAGCAAGAAGAAGATGTACATAAGTACAGTCCTAAGGGGTTAACAAAAACCTATGCCTCAATGTTTATTGGATGCACCAGCTTATACCAGCGAACAAAAATATACTGATATAATTTCTTCTGAATTCCAAATGTATTTCTACTGTAAAAAGTTATGGACAACATGAGACAAGAGTCTGAGTAAAATAAAGGACTGAACGAGTGTTCAAATGGAAAATTGTTTTCTACCTTGAACATCCAATGCAATCGGAAATGATTTCTGCATTTGGCTTCATAATATTTGATTGCAGACACCTGGCACGCAGCATCTCTATAAAACCATATACGTCGTTTATTACAGGAAGCGTCGTGAGGATTTCCACTCTGTGTTAATAGAATATCAGACTTGCAGTGACACGTAAGCACGAGAGACGAAAAGTGATATTTATAAACACACATATTCGATTCATTAAAGTGGTCGTATTTAAAAAAAGATAACACTACTGCATTGCTTTCAATCTGTTGTATGATTGCATTGCGATGGACCTAATTCTTAATGATTTTTGGAACTATATGCCTTCGGAGTCCTTCGTACATACCCCTACCTTGACATAAAAACGATATTAGGTTATGTTGCATCTGGATATGTTTTACAATTCCGAATATATATTTTCTGTGCCTATTTTGACAAAACCAAAATTGGCCAATGTTTTTTTCACGTTTCTTTAGTACATTGGCCAAACTTCCGATGTGCCATTGCACAAGTACGAGGATATAGAGGAAAAAACGTCAAACTTCTTTTATTGATTCAATGTCCTAATGGGCAATACAACATTCGGATGGAGACAATTACTTTGCTTGGTATACAGTTCTCTTTTCTGTAACGCTTCACGGTAGTACCGGCAACCAGTGATTTGGAGTATTTAGATAAATGGTACCTTGGATAATATACATGTGATGTACTACGTGTAATTTACAATTGTGACTTGTGCTTGTGCGCTGGGTTCCAGTTTGCATTAGGTATACACTTCTCCTTTCTGTAAGTACTTTACAGTAGTGCCGGCAACCAGTGATTTGGAGTATTTAGATACATGGTACCTTGGATAATATACATGTGATGTACTACGTGTAATTTACAATTGTGACTTGTGCTTGTGTGCTGGGTTCCAGTTTGCATTAGGTATACACTTCTCCTTTCTGTAAGCACTTTACAGTAGTGCCGACAACCAGTGATTCGGAGCATGTAGATACATGGTACCTTGGATAAAAATGCATGTGATGTACTACGTGTAGTTTATAAATGTGATTTGCACTTGTGTTCATGCTTCCAGTTTGTATAAGGTCCTGATATACTCTTCTCCTTTCTGTAAGCACTTCACAGTAGTGCCGGCAACCAGTGATTTGGAGTATGTAGACACATAATAGGCCGGACAATATACGTGTGCTGATTATGTTTAGTCCATTTAAGTTCGTTGTGCGTGTGTGTAGGATTCCAGTTTTAATCGGTTATAATGTTGGAGTGAGACACAGTTCGAAGTACTCACACATTTACTTTTAACGGTATACATGCATAGACCAATACTCCAGAAAAGCATCCATAATTGACTTTGTTAAATGGTTTTGTATATCTAGTTAAAACCAAGAATTTTGTGCTGTTTTGCTCATTGGTGAGAAAAAGTATATAGAAGAAGAACAGTTTATTGACGTAAACGTATACACCTTCATAACATATACAATCATGCACATAAAACTATATGTACCAAAGCAAACATACATCTAATGACGTATTGCAAATTGACAATGAAGGTTTAAAGACACACGAGTGCACAACTTTCTCCCCTCTTTTAATCAAACGATGAACTACAAGAAAGCAACTACGACGTTAAGTAACCATGGACGTTAGCAGGTGTATCACACTATACGAACAACGATGACGTTTGCGTTCCGAATGGCGTTGTCATTCGGAATACCTCAGATAATGTGCGTCTCCGTGGTGTTCATTCTAAACGAAAGTTTCACATCGGGGGAAGAAAAACTAAGCGACGATCATCCCATAGTGATCATTCTGTATAAAATACTCTCGCCCATCATATTTGTGTTCGTCATACTCATATTGCTAACACATATCGTGATACTTATATTCCGGTGACAACTGTGGAAAGCATTATGACGTGTAGCTCCGTCAATGTACAGTGATGTCTCGTTAATCCGAACACGTCCGTTCCCAACAAACTGTCCGGGTTACCGAATCATCCGGACTAATGAAGGAGAGCATGTTCTTGTACGCATTAAGTCAAAAACGGTCTGTATGCACGAGTATACTTATAACCCTTTAGCAAACGCCAAATTGTCGACCGTCCCAAATTGAAAGAGTTTGCAGACGACATTTCAAAACGTGATGAAATTCAAAAATAATCTTCTGATATGGCAGAAAACATTGTGGGAAAAGGAGAAATTGCTCGTCACGAGCAATTTCTCCTTTACCCACAATGTTTTCAAAGGTCGTCTGCAGCAAACTGGTCGAATAATTCCGTTCCCTTTCAATTTCGTTCGGATTGCGAGACATCCGGATAATCGGGGTCCGGATAAACGAGGCTTCACTGTATATAGATATATCGCAGATGGGCTATATTCCGGTAACACATGTGAATAGTTTTAATAGCTCCGTCGTTGTATGTAGATATATCGCAGATGGGCTAAATTCCGGTAACACATGTGAATAGTTTTAATAGCTCCGTCGTTGTATGTAGATATATCGCAGATGGGCTAAATTCCGGTAACACATGTGAATAGTTTTAAAAGCTCCGTCGTTGTATGTAGATATATCGCAGATGGGCTATATTCCGGTAACACATGTGAATAGTTTTAATAGCTCCGTCGTTGTATGTAGATATATCGCAGATGGGCTAAATTCCGGTAACACATGTGAATAGTTTTAATAGCTCCGTCGTTGTATGTAGATATATCGCAGATGGGCTAAATTCCGGTAACACATGTGAATAGTTTTAAAAGCTCCGTCGTTGTATGTAGATATATCGCAGATGGGCTAAATTCCGGTAACACATGTGAATAGTTTTAATAGCTCCGTCGTTGTATATAGATATATCGCAGATGGGCTAAATTCCGGTAACACATGTGAATAGTTTTAATAGCTCCGTCGTTGTATGTAGATATATCGCAGATGGGCTAAATTCCGGTAACAATTGTGAATGACATTAATAGACCTGTCGGTAGATATATGTAAGTATATTGCTGGTTGGCAATGAATCAACTTAAAATCGTTGATTCTGCAATCCAGGAAATCTATTCTGAAATGATTCGTATCTGTTTTTCCAACGTTTAATGTAGATGGTAAGAGTGGCTCAACCGCCTCTAAATAATAAGAATGCTGGGTAATTTACTAAAAATAAGTTTTGATTTCGTCTGCTTTCCAAAACCTTAGATATATTGTATGCTTAGTTTTGTTGAGGAATGATACTCAGGGTATCAGAAAGGTTAGATCACAGGCCAACCGCCAATTTATTTGGCGGCTTGAATTAAGTATAAAGCGCAAAAGAATACTCTAAGTGTATGTAATACAACGTTAAAAATTATCATTGACTTAAAACATTTTCCTTGCCTTCCTCTTTTCAAATGTTCTGTTACAGGTTCTGTATGTTACGGTACGTTTTGTGCCTATTTCATAATGTTAAAGGTGCCTGAACGACAAAGCCATTCCTGTAATTCTTTGGGGTTGCTTACAATGTATCATAACCATGTGCTAGTATTTAAATAAATGCATTATTTCATAAGTTTCATTTTTCGACAAATACCTGTATTTAATGCGGGCAATGCTTGATAACAGGGAAGTGGATGTATAGTATAATAAAATGCATGACATACGATATCATCTTTCACTTTGTGTCTTATACACTCAATGACCGTCTATTTCAATGAATGGCGAATATTTCCGTCAGTGGCAAAAGCCTATGTGTGTATGGTAAAGGTGAATGGTACGTGGCAAACTTAATCTTGGGCCTGGCTCTTGCGAATTTTCAGCACTAGGCTTATCCTAAGGCGGGTATACATGGGCCAAGACCCCAGGCTAGCTACAGGGTTACTTCCCTTTGCTAATCTGCAGTACAGCTACCAGATTCTTACATAATAGAAAGGGAGATCACTGCGTAGGAGAATGGGTAAGTGATGGCAAAACACTCTCAAAGCGTCTCTCAAACTAGAATGCTACTCCCTTTCCATAAAGGCGGTGCAGTATCCTGGTTTTATAGATAATTTACACCATATAAAACATTAATAGTCCTGTAGCCTTGGGTGTCTCACAAATAATCGTACGAATTTCTCTTTTCGTAAAGGTAAACGTTCATAGAAAATATTTCACACGAAGTCATAAGGTAAAGCGTAAACGTTAAGTTTAATCGTAATTGTAGCTATTTCTTGTAAACGCAAATATTCGTCGCATCTTTGGTCGAAGAATAATCGCAAGCGTAAGCGAGGACTGAAATATGTCTTAAATGAAAGTGTGTTTTGTTCCCCTCGTAAGTTTGTTAAGTCTTGATGTATATGAAAATATCGGGAGTTCAGTGCAATATTATAGTAAGTGCTGCACGTATGTGAAGCACTTACTATAGTCTTGCATTGAACCCTCGATATTTACTTTTCGAATGCAAAAGAGGGGGACGCAGTTTTCGCGATTGGACGAATATCTATTTGATAAGTTGGAGAATCTATAGTTTTTATAATATTACTGGTTTAGTATCCAGGAAGCAGTCATCGAGAGTGGCTTTGAACAAGCTTTAAGCTTCCTTCACAATCGATGGAAAACAAATACGGTGAAAACGATGAATTATAAAAGGGAGAAACGAATAACAACTCTGCAAGGGAGATTGGGATGTGACCCACCATTGGCCAACACATGCGCAGTGAGAATAAACATGTCACATGGTCCTAAAAGTAGACGTACGTTCCGCGATCGTCTGATGTAAGCTTTGAAGAACTACGACGGTCTTAATATAGCATGCGCTATAAAGGTTGGTACGAACATCTTATACGTAAACGTAGACGTTAAGTTACGCTTCTTCTAAGACATGCGTGAAGAAAGTTGGTACGTACATCTTATACGTAAACGTTGACGTAAAGTTACGCTTCTTGTAAGACATGCGTAAAGAAAGTTGGTACGTACATCTTATACGTAAACGTTGACGTAAAGTTACGCTTCTTCTAAGACATGCGTGAAGAAAGTTGGTACGAACATCTTATACGTAAACGTTGACGTAAAGTTACGCTTCTTGTAAGACATGCGTGAAGAAAGTTGGTACGAACATCTTATACGTAAACGTTGACGTAAAGTTACGCTTCTTGTAAGACATGCGTGAAGAAAGTTGGTACGAACATCTTATACTTAAACATAGACGTAAAGTTACGCTTCTTGTAAGACATGCGTGAAGAAAGTTGGTACGAACATCTTATACGTAAATGTAGACGTAAAGTTACGCTTCTTGTAAGACATGCGTGAAGAAAGTTGGTACGAACATCTTATACGTAAACGTAGACGTTAAGTTACGCTTCTTGTAAGACACGCGTAAAGAAAGTTGGTACGTACATCTTATACGTAAACGTAGACGTAAAGTTACGCTTCTTGTAAGACATGCGTAAGGAAAGTTGGTACGAACATCTAATACTTAAACGTAGTCGTAAAAATACGATTCTTTGTTACACACGTGAAGAAAGTTGGTACAATCATCTTATACGTAAACGTAGACGTTAAGTTACGCATCTTGTAAGACATGCGTAAAGAAAGGTTGTACGAACATTTAATACTTAAACGTAGACGTAAAGTTACGCTTCTTGTAAGACATGCGTGGAGAAAGTTGGTACGAACATCTTATACGTAAACGTAGACGTAAAGTTACGCTTCTTGTAAGACATGCGTGGAGAAAGTTGGTACGAACATCTTATACTTAAACATAGACGTAATGTTACGCTTCTTGTAAGACATGCGTGGAGAAAGTTGGTACGAACATCTTATACCTAAACGTAGACGTAATGTTACGATTCTTTGGGAGCCAGGTTTGAAGAAAGTTGGTACAATCATCTTATACGTAAACGTAGACGTTAAGTTACGCATCTTCTAAGACATGCGTGGAGAAAGTCGGTACGAACATCTTATACTTAAACGTAGACGTAAAGTTACGCTTCTTGTAAGACACGCGTAAAGAAAGTTGGTACGAACATCTTATACCTAAACGTAGACGTAATGTTACGATTCTTTGGGAGCCAGGTTTGAAGAAAGTTGGTACGAACATCTTATACTTAAACGTAAACGTAAAGTTACGCTTCTTTGGGAGCCAGGTTTAAAGAAAGTTGGTACGATCATCTTGTACGTTAACGTAGACGTAAAATGATGTTTCTTTGATACACACGTGAAGAAAGTTTGTACGATTATCTTTAACGTGAACGTAGACGTAAAGTTACGCTTCGTTGTGAGACACGCCTAAAGAAGGAAGGACAGGATCGATACATCCTGTATGTAACGGATATTCTCTGAAAAACTACGAATATGTCCCAATATACCATCGACGATTGGATTACTATAAAACGTAATTAGTGTAAAAGGAAGTGTCACTAGATGTCTGGTCATAGTCATAACATACAATGAAACACGCGATGTTGTCCTATCGCAGATTGTGTTTATGTTGTTAATGTTCGAGCCCTTAGAAAGCTTGGTAACTTTCTAGAAATAGGTTTTTGTGTCGTCTACTTTCCAAAACCTTAAACCTCTGCTTAATTCTGGTGAGAAAAGATACTCAGAGTAGCAAACAGGTTAAATCACATGCCAGCCGCCAACCGAGAACGACCGAAGAAATCCGACTAAAGATTTTTTTAAATGTCATATTATGGGTAAATCTACCTTTATTTTAAATCGCTCGATAGAAACGCCTTTGTGTTGACTCGTTGCCACAATAGATTTTAACGCACCTTGGCTGCTATTGTAAAACCATACACCCACTGGCCCGATTCACAATACTACATCATCAGTTTGTGTATGGTTTAGGATTTAACGCCATTTGAACTATATTTCAGTATAATCACAGTGGTCAGTATACGTGTCCACATGTATTCAAGTTCTTTCTAAATTTGTTGATTACTTTCCAACATACAGACCATCGTAATTTTCAAGTTCTTTCTAAATTTTTTGATTACTTTCCAACATACAGACCATCGTGATTTTCAAGTTCTTTCTAAATTTGTTGATTACTTTCCAACATACAGACCATCGTAATTTTCAAGTTCTTTCTAAATTTGTTGATTACTTTCCAAAATACAGACCATCGTAATTACCAAGTTCTTTCTAAACTTGTTGATTACTTTCCAACATACAGACCATCGTAATTTTCAAGTTCTTTCTAAATGTGTTGATTACTTTCCAAAAAACAGACCATCGTAACGTGCTGAAGAGAGGCGAGTTTACCTTGCTTCAGACTGGAAGGACTACTTATCAAGTAACGAAAGGGTAGTCTTCGAAATCGATGATAAGTTAAAAAAAAAAAAAGGAAAAAAAGAAAAATGAGCATTGATCCCCTATATGCAATTCTTCCCCTTTGCAAACGACAGTTCTACGAATTTATTAACAACATTCGCATGTCATAGCGGGACATTCTTGATTAATTTTTCAGAGCGGTTAATTCTGTTTATGGTTAAATAACCCTTTCCCAAACAACAAATTTTCGACTGTCCCAAATTGAAAGAGTTTGCAGACGACAATTCAAAAGGTGATGAAATTGGAAAATAATCTTTTAGTAGGGCAGAAAACATTGTGGGAAAAGGAAAAATTGCTCGTTACGAGCAATTTCTCCTTTTCCCACAATGTTTTCTAAAGTCGTCTGCAACAAGTGGTCAAATGTCGTTATTGTTTGGGAAAGGGTTAAAAAGAATACATAGTGATGGCTTAGTGCAATAAGTCCTTCATAAACGTTCATGAATTAGCTTAATTAAGGATCGTACTGTGATATTGTATGGAGCAAATGGTTTGCCGCCATTTAATCGTATATATACCGTTACAGACATATGAACACAAATACATATATGGTGGAAAATTATTCTCTTTGAGCAAATTTCTGATTGTATGGGCACGGGCCAGAACCCCAGTCTAATTTCTGATATAATTCAAAGTGACAACAGTTTTACTCCAGGAGCGCAAAACAGAAACTGATTTTTTCATAAAAAAGAAAAAAAGCATCGCCTGCAAAGGATTTTATATTTAAAAAAGAATATTGTAAAGATCCTTATCCAAATAAGCACTGTCATGTTAAGGAGAAATAACCTCATTGAGAAACGTCTTCTTTTCCAACAATGACTTCTTTCCCATCTTCTTTCCCATCCGAAAATAAAATAAATGCGACCTCTCTCAGTTCAGAACGAACGTTAAAAAAAGCAATATCGTTTAACAAAGCACGTATGTACAGTGCTCTTAACAATTATATCGATGGGCTATATAATAAAGCGTTATCGTTTAACAAAAAACGTGTGTACAGTGTTCTGAACCGGGTATGCCGACGGGTTCTATTTGTAAAAGAACGCTTTGGAAAATCGAATCGATTGTATTTGCTTGATACGCCCGACTGGATCTACACAATCAGTAACAGGCCACACATTTGTTAAACGTTGTGGAACACTTAACCCTTTCAATGCTGGGTAAATTTCTGAAAATAGAAGTTTGTGTCGTCCGCTATTCAAACCTTAACTCTCTTGTTAAGTTTGATGACCTGGGAAAGATAATCAGAGTAGCAAACAGTTAGATCAATTTACTTGGCGGCTGGCCTTGGATCTAACCTGTTTTTTTTTGCATTGGCATGTAGTCGGTTTCAACACTATAAGGGTAAAGGTATATATATATATATCCATTAGTGTCAATACACACGTGGGTGAAAAGGCAGTTCTCTTGCTTAAACCTGTGTTTATGGGATTCATATTATTCATTGTCAAAACGATGCGAGTAATAGGCGTTTGATATTGAACTAGAGTGTTATATCTATGCTTTTAACGACGAGTAACATTCGTGTATTTAAGTGGTTTTGTGATTTAGGAGAACCATTGTGTTTAACATTAATGGCATGACAGAGTATTGAACGTTTGTTATTAGGGGAGCTTGGATGCCATGTTTTCAGTGTGATACAGTCAATCAGATGTGTAGGAGTACAATATAAATCTATTGGACTATAACGACTGAACAGTATTTTGTGGAAAGCCAAAGGAATTCATACGATCACACATGATAACGTTTTGTTTAGCTTGACTAGGACTGTTGAATGTTTTGATGAGTTATGTGTATATTTTCCATGCTAGTTTTCCATCTATTGTGAGGGACGCTTAAAGCTTCTTCAAAGCCACTCTCTGCCTGCTTCCTGGATACTAGACCAGTAACCGCGCCGATTCGTTGGTGAGTCCCGGAAATTTTCACCCCGCCTAACGGGGATTCGAACCCGCGATACTCGGTACAAGAGGCCGACGCTCTACCTCTGTACCTCTGCACCTCTGCACCAACCATATTAACAAACAAGTAAAAACGGAAACACCACACAAGTTTATACGAAAAGGTTCCCGCATGTCTGGAGATACGACCACGGCGGGTTCAGCCAATCCGGCCGAGACAATGCGGCAGTTTATCATGATTGCAAGGAATGACTCGCGCACCATTCTGTCGTATATAGCTCTTGTGGTGGGCGTCACGGCCGTGTCCTCGCTCATCTGCTTCTTGACACAGAACGGGTCCCATATGTGGGCCAGGGATCTCGCAAAACTGGCGCCGGAGCGCGAACTCGAACCCATTTACGACTTCTACCACTTCCCTTGCCGATCCGAGGCCCGTCCGTCCTTCTATCTGAAGCTACACGGAAAGTGTGTGCGTACGGTGGACAAGGCTCTGACGACGAAAGGGATTTTCCTGGACGAGAGGTGTCAGTTTATTCCTATCGCAAAATCGCCCTCAATTTGTACGTACAGACCGCTGAGAGACGGTGCGTCTATCTCTATCAACCCGGAAGGTTTGCGGAATAAAAAGGAGATCGAAGCCATGGTTCCTGTATTGGCAGCCGATCAGAAGATGACCTTCTTCGACGTGTCCAACTCGGGTGATGGATCTTTCTGTATAGCCGCGGCGTTCGTGAATAAAAACACCATCTGTATGAACGGGAACTATAAAACCCTCCAAATGATCGACAAATCACTCGTAAATAACCGAATGTTACACAACGCAACGTATATCTGGAACGTTCTAGATGGAGAATACAGAACCTGGGTCCGCCATTATTACGACGACGATGGTGACGATGCGGCGGTTGCTAAAACGCAGGCGCAGGACGGTACGTTTAAATCGTTTTCGTCTCTGTTCTTCACGACGCGAAACGACCAATATCGCGTTAACGGTGTCTCGTTAGACGATCTTTTCGGTGTGTTCAGGGGTCGAACCGTCTTCATGAGGGTCGAACTGGACTCTGTCGCTCTCTCTGTGTTAAAGAATGGCGGTCGATTCTTTCGCGTCGTCGACGTGAGAATTTTGCACGTCACCTCGTCTAATCCGGATGAACTCGTCCTATTGGCTGTTAATATGACGTCACACGGGTTCCTGCCTTATTCCGACGTCATTAAGCGTAACTTTCTGCTGGAGACCGACACTTGGCCAAATAATGTGTATTTCATTAGATAACCAATGTAACTTGTACTGTAGAGAGTTGACATATCTCAAAGTTGCTTGTTCACATAGGAGAAAGTTTTACAGTCAAAATGAAATGCCATTGAAACAATAGCCTAGGGTTTTGTATTGTTTTTCTATGTACATTCAAAAGAAGCTTTTAGAAGCATAATTTGTCCAAGAAGCGTCAATTATTTTACGTTTGTACAGTGTATACGCGGAAGATTTCAAAAGTGATGTCACGCTTTTTCTTTTTATTTAATCACAATGCTAGCTCACTTTATACATACTTTAAAGAATAAAAAAGACCACATGATTATGCTTTAAATGACCATCCTCCATGCTAATCATACAACAGTAAACTGTTGCGCAGTTTTAGAAAATTGACTTCCAAAATCCTCATTTCTGTGAACAAGAACCTTTAGAACCATTCCGTCCATTATTTACCAACAGCATAGTTGGACTCCCTTGGGAATATATAAACCAACAAACTTTCACGAAGGAGTCAAACTTTTTGTACCAACGCCCACACCAAAAGGTTTACATGCGTCATTAGCTATGATACAGTGGGAAAGCAGTCATCGGCTTGGAAAGCTTATCAATATATTACATTGTACTGTATTGGTTAGGAACAGAAGCATGGAAAGGTCAGCTGACCGCAACCATTTGACTAAAATAATGTTGAAAACAGCGTAAAACCATAGTCAAACATGGATAATCCGTAGCTTACAAATGTTAATAAAAACACAAAAAGTCAGTCAAAGATTGATAGGATTCACGACGATATGATGGTAACGTCGGAGACTTTCAACACATCGTCCTGGATTCGAACCAAAATACTCTATTCGGGAAACATTTTCAAAGCCCATAAATTACCAAGCACGTGTTGTTTGATAAATGAACTGTCAATTTCATAAAGCTGAATGGTGTATACACAGTTTGTAAACTAAATAATGAATTAACTTAGATTATTGAATATGCGGTTGTACTAAATTCAACCATTACCTCGTACATTTATCATGTCATTGTTCGATATGTGTAGACCGGAAGCAACCCATGACGTCACGTATTAAGTGTAAAACGTGCATTTCCTTTGAGATTTAGACTTCATGCTGATGCAAATAGGTTAGATCCAGGCCAGGCGCCAAATAAATTAGCGGCTGGCCTGTGATTTAACCTGTTTTTTGCTACCCTATGTACTCTTCGTCAGAATTAAGCAGTTATTCAAGGTTTTGGACAGCAGACGACACGAAAATATATTATTAGAAAACTACTAAGCATTTTAAGGGTTAAGTTTTTAAAAGTGTATGACATTTGTAAGCTGGCTTTCCTCATTTCCTTCATTGGAAATTGATAGGACCACATTTAGAGTAACAACAGACCACGAAATCAGCAAGATAAAGAAATATGGCTTATCAACAGTTAGTAATTAATCTAATTATGATATTGCAAGGAACCTGTTGTGACAATAGAAAATATTACTCATAAGCAGCAGTCGATTCCTCTGTCTGATGGTTTATAACGCCCCTTCAGCACATCTGGTAAAGGGAGGTCAAGTGTAGTAAGGGCTTAAACAAATAGGACCAAACAATAACGACACTTGAACGGCTTCTTGCAGGCGACTCTGGAAAACTTTGAGGGAAAATGAGAAATAGCTCCTAACGAGCAGTTGCAGCTTTTCCCACAATGTTTTCTGTCCCATCAGAAGATTATTTTTCAATTTCATTACATTTTAAATTGTCGTCGGCAAACTCTTCCAATTTGGGACAGAAGGAATTTGGCGTCTAGGAAAGGGATATACCTATATGCCGTCGTTAAATAGCATATTATCGTCTTTTTCAATGTGTTTAATCGTTTTATTTTGTGTAGGTGTAGTATTTCCAACAGGTACTGCTCAGGCGTCAAACGAATTAAATAACGATTTTGTCTTGCTGAGAAAACAACTGAAAACCAAAGGTTCAGTGCAATACTATTCTAAGGGCTTCATGTTTATAAAGCACTTACTATAGTCTTGCATTGAACCCTCGAAACGCCTTTCAAAATATTCAACTTGCCTGTTCCGGTTTTGGTTGTGTATGGATTCAGCAACGATATTTCGTTTTCAAAAGCTTTTAAAAAACGACTTATTGATTGCTTTTAACAGAATTGGTATTCTAGCTTAAACGAATCACCAAAAGCCTTACACCATAAACATTCTAAATCATTATTGACTCTTGAAATGTATCTTTATACAGACATTTCATATTCATATATATCAAAGAAAACATTGGCTATTTTTAGATACTCGTCTCACGAAAACATTTTCTGCCAGATTTGTAAAGCTGAACATATTTTTATCATCGAAGATGAATTACATTTCTTACTTCTTTCAGCGTAAATCATACGAAGCGCTTCGCAAAATGTATTTGATTGTTTTGGTTAAGAAAAAGAACAATGATTCTATTCTTTTCTAGGAAATAATAAGAAAAAACGTTATTCACTATATTTCAAACTTCGTAGTGTACTCTTTCCAATTAAGAGCGCAAGTTCTACAAGAATTGTTTTAATGTTTTATTCAATATGTACGATATTTGCGTTTACTCAGTCTCAAATGAACGTTTGACCATTTTGTAAATCTGTATAATAGGCCGGTGGCCTAGATACTTGAAATTAAATGTCTATGTTTTTCTATGTATATGTCTTCTGTGTTCAATATAAAATATACATTGCGTAGGCTGAACAGGTTCACCTTTAGTTAGAGTGATTTATTCCCCAAAACCTGATTTCATTACATGTATTTGTTTGGTCCAGTTATTCTTTAGCAACCGTGACTAAGGTGAGCTAAATCCCTTTCGATTAGAAACAATAACCCTTTATTCTGCCAAAGTCTTCGCTTCGCTATGTACGTTCTATAAAGCCCTGAAAATAGACCTGAATATCATCTTCAACCAACCCAGATATTATTTTTCCATGTGACAAGTCATTGGAGGCCCACCAAAGAAATGATTCCAAGAACGTGTTACCTTTCGATATTGCGCGTCTCAATATCGAAATAAAAGATAATGCTCTTTTGATATTTCGCTGGTACCTAGTGTAACACATCTCATTAGACGCTACCCTTAAGATAGAAGCCGTTACATAACTGAAAAATTGTCGATACGGCACTGGCAACCTTAACATTAACTTTACTTAAGACTAGCAATTGAAGATTACCATTACACCTGAGGACGACATTAATTCCAGCGTTTTACAACCCTGCATGTCTCGCAAAATTTCCAAACCTTTCTTGCAAAGCTTGACCCGTACTACAGGAGTCGATGAATCGATCCCCGACTCGGCCAGACGTGTTGATGCTTTATGATTGCGTTTGATTGGGCGTTGATTAACGCTTCATCAGACATTTCAATTGTTTCTAGTTATTGTGCGATGCCCTGTTCTTAAGGGGTTACGTCACATCCCGTGGCACGCTGAAGTTGTAATCCCTCTCATAAGAACATAAAAAAGGGAACATGTTGTGAACGTTTTGAAATCAAGTTAATGCAATGAGTGTTTACAACTCAATGATAATTATTGCGACCTTTTATGAAAAAAAGCTATGTATTTATAGGAAGTTAATCGTAAAAAATCTGTTTCAGTTTAAACCTGACGCAGCATGTCGGTGTATTGTGTGTAGATCCGAAGCGATAAGATTTACAGTCTGTGTCAATAAGGGCGATAGTAAAGGGAACAAACGCAATGCATTACATGATCCTACATAAACGATTGTCTCCCTTGAATAGACTTGATGTGAATTTGAATGCTAAGCAACACGTTGAAATGATGAAGAATGTGTCACCGGAAGATATTCTGCAGTATTTATCGCTGACGAAGTTTACTGGTGTGTTCGAATTAATAACTTTCTTAGCAAGTATACGTAAAAACTGCTGCTGAATCATTGTACGGGTACAATTTTAAAGTCGAATTTTGACACTTTTCGTTTTCCTTTCTTCTTTTAATCTAAATTAGTCTTTTCAATCTATTCTATTTAATAAAAAGGTATTGGAAGCGAATGCTTGACAATTGCCGAGAGATAATTTGGATCTATAAAAAAAAAAATCCGAACTTTCTTTCACTGGGGTACATGCATCCGTATTTTCTTGACCAACACCTTACTTCGTTATACCTCACCTCGAAGCATCACTTGTAGAAATCTTTGAAAACAACGGAAAAATTCTCCCAATGACAAATTTATCCTTCCATCACTAGGGCTTCTACCCAAAATCGCAAAGACAATTCGTTTCTTCCATGCTATTTGTGATGTCCGCTTTTGTTCTCAATTCAGAGCTCTCACAAAAAATTCATATTGGGCATGAGTTATAAAATGACTCGGATTTGAACAAAGGTTTATATACAAGTAAAGTTAATTCATGACAATTCTACCAAAGCAGTTATACATTTTCCTTACGATAACTGAATCAATAAATCACAGTTTATCCGTTGCCAAAACGTTCTTCGTATGTCCGTTATCTGCAGCTGATGTCATTTCTACTTCCTTTATAGACGCGACCTCTATATCTTTGTCGCTATCCCTAGCCCAGTCCTGAAAAGGTAAATATTCGCCATTGTTAATGCAATGCTTAAGGTCTTATACTAAACGACACGCTGAACAGATCCGACGATTTTATTGTGTTAAGAGGTGCTTATTCACCCGTGAGATAAAGTCCTAGTTAGAAAATGTAGTCGGCACAAGAAGCGTTTGTATGGAGATACAATACCGATTTCTGTATCACATGGAAATACGTTATCAGTCATGATAGACGTTTACATGTCACATATTGAATTTTTTAAAGGTGGACAAAAAATATTCGCCGTTTCTTGTTCAAACTTCATCATCATTTGATTCTTTTTAAAACACTCATGTTCAATGCAATTAAAGAAGTACGTGGCATTATGAAGGAAGTTTGTGTCTCATTAGAAAACGGAAGGATAAGATACATGACTGAGAACGTAAGATGTCGTTACATATCTAAAAACAGTCGTCTAATGGTATAACCCCAATAAGGCACAGTAGAAACAAACCTGTAATTCTCCCGAAGCAAATATACTGAATACGAGAAAACCTAACAGAGCGAAACCTCCGCAGATGTAGAAAACTTGACGCCATTCATTGGTTGTGTTCTGGAAAAATAAGTAAATGAAATAAGAAAATTCAGTCCTATCACAGACTGCAATGGCAAGCAAAAGTGATTTTTCATTATACAAAACATGTCCTACTCATGGGCTTGTCTTATCAAATCAACAGTCAACAGTCAAATCCAAATACGATTGTGTTGAACGAGATAAAGGCTTCTTGATTTCGCATTGAAATAGTTTCAATGTAAATTATGCATTGAGAGCTTTTAAAAGCAGAAAATGTTTTCTTGGTGAAAATTAAATAACATAATCAAAAGACATTTCTTTTCTTTATAGTCAGACATAAAGAAAACAAATCACTGTGTTGTCACGCATGAAAGTAAACAATGTCACTTGTTCTTGCTTTCGAGACCTAGGTGCAATATCAATTAATATTCTAATAAGATCATGCTTTATAAAACCACAACCTTTAAACCTTTGTGCTATTGCTAAGTGAGGAAACCTATCTGTGTTAAATCTTCAGAAATATCAATCTTGCTCTTATATTTTTGTTTAAACAAAATGATACTTACGTTGGGTGTAAGATATCCCGCTAGCAGAGGTGCCGTCATGCCTGGGACCGTGGCGGCTGTATTTGTAATTCCGAACAGTACACCGGCGTATCTATAATGAATTAACCTTTGTAATACCGTACAATACACCGGCGTGTCTATAATTAATTGCCATTTGTAATACAATACAGAACATCAACGTATGTTTCAAAAGAACGGACATACTATTATACATCAATAAACTAATGTTACAACAATATAACAATCTATGTAATACAATACAGAACACCGGCGTATCAACAATAGAACAACCTTTGTAATAGAATACAGAACACCGGCGTATCTTCAATAGAACAACGTTTGTAATAGAATACAGAACACCGGCGTATCTACAATAAAATAAACTTCGTAATAGAATACAGAACACCGGTGTATCTACAAAAGAACAACCTTTGTAATAGAATACAGAACACCGGTGTATTTACAATAGAACAACCTTTGTAAAAGAATACAGAACACCGGCGTATCTACAATAGAACAACCTTTATAATAGAATACAGAACACCGGAGTATCTTCAATAGAATAACCTTTGTAATAGAATACAGAGCATCTTAATATGTACATAGGGGAATATTTGTAAAAGAATACATTACAACGGCGTATCTCCAATAGAACAACCCTTGTAGTAGAATACAGAACACCGGCGTATCTTTAATAGAACAACCTTTATAATAGAATACAGAACACCGGCGTATCTACAATAGAAAAACCTTTGTAATAGAATACAGAGCATCTTAATATGTACATAGGGGGATATTTGTAAAAGAATACAGTACACCGGCGTATCTGCAATAGAACAACCCTTGTATTAGAAAAGAGAACACCGGCGTATCTTCAATACAACAACCTTTGTAATAGAATACTGAGCATCTGAATATACACATAGGGGAACATCTGTAATAGAATACAGTACACCGGCATATTTACAATAGAACAACCTTTGTAATAGAATACAGAACACCGGCGTATCTTCAATAGAACAACCTTTTTAATAGAATACAGAACACCGGCTTATCTACAATAGAACAACCTTTGTAATAGAATACAGAACACCGGCGTATCTTCAATAGAACAACCTTTGTAATAGAATACAGAACACCGGTGTATCTACAATAGAACAACGTTTGTAATAGAATACAGAACATCTGAATATGTACATAGGGGAACATTTGTAATAGAATACAGAACACCGGAGTATCTTCAACAGAATAACCTTTGTAATAGAATACAGAGCATCTTAATATGTACATAGGGGAATATTTGTAAAAGAATACAGTACAACGGCCTCTCTACAATAGAACAACCGTTGTAATAGAATAGAGAACACCGGCGTATCTTCAATAAAACAACCTTTGTAATAGAATACAGAGCATCTGAATATGTACATAGGGGAACATCTGTAATAGAATACAGTACACCGGCATATTTACAATAGAACAACCTTTGTAATAGAATACAGAACACCGGCGTATCTTCAATAGAACAACCTTTTTAATAGAATACAGAACACCGGGTTATCTACAATAGAACAACCTTTGTAACAGAATACAGAACACCGGCGTATCTTCAATTGAACAACCTTTGTAATAGAATACAGAACACCGGTGTATCTACAATAGAACAACGTTTGTAATAGAATACAGAACATCTGAATATGTACATAGGAAAACATTTGTAATATAATACAGAACACAGGCATATCTACAATAAAATAACCTTTGTACATCAATACAGAATATCTGATTATTTACATAGAATAACATTTGTAGTTCAGAAGAGAACACTGTTGTATCTTTAACAGAACAACCTTTGTAATACCGTACAATACGGAAGTATACCTGAAATAGAACGGACTCTATAATAACGTACACTACACCGGTATAACTACAATCATACTATAAAGCGGTACATTTTCAAGAAAATTTCTCCTTTTCCCACAATGTTTCAGAAGATTATTTCCACTTCGTCACATTTTGAAATGTCGTCTGAAAACCCTTTCAATTTCGGACAGTCGAAAAAACATTTGGTAGAGGGTTAAGACTCCATGCGAGGCAATAGCATATCAGGATTAAACCAAGAAAGAACTATTATATACGTACTTCGGAGCGAAGTCGACATGGTTAACGACGTATCCGGCCCGTCCGAACCCCATAAACATGACGGCACTGGACAGCAACACCACGGCCAGGACTCGAGTCTCACAAGTGCAGAACCCAACGGCGATAATACAGGCTGCTGTCCCAAGATGGGCTGGAGGGATACACGAATATATGTCATAGAGGTGATGGTAGTAATGATAGTGATTGTGATGATGGTGGCGATGAAAAAAAAAACACCAAAAAGAGTTAGATTTAAGCATAACGTTTATACCAATCTAAACACATCGGGTTTATCCAATGAAAACACCTCTGAAATAATAGGGATGAAGCTATATTGTTTCCCGCGAGAATGACGTTACTTTACTTTCGTTGTCAAAAATAGATCTCTGTATAATAGATTTAAGTAGTTAGATTTGATTAAGGAAAGAATTATACATGTCGCCATTTTGTATGAGTTACCGATAAAAAAATGAATTAAAAGGACGTCTAACAGTTCCATACATATTGAACTACTTGACGTGCACGCTTAGAAAAGGTGTTAATCGCCGGAGCCGATTTACTTGAAAAATTGTAACCCTACACGTATGTCCGAGGTGTATTTCACAGCTCACGAAAATACCCGAGTAGTTCCGATTGCGTTTTTACTTGACTGTAAGGTATTGACGTTATTGACACCTACAAGTTTATAGGTCTCCTGAGAATTATGTTTGTCACATCTTCACCAATCAATGTGTCTTATTAACAAAAACCATATTGCTCATTTTTTTAAAGAGAATCTTCAGAGACTTACATATTCCCTGGAAAGTCTTTCTCGTGCGAGTTGTGGTCAAAATTCCTTTAGATCGAATAAGGTCAGCTAGCTGGCCCGCTAGAATGGCGGATAAAAACTGACAGATGTATGGGATGGCTGATAATGCACCGTTCTGTAAGGAAATAAAGTGAGAAATATAGGACTATGCACAACACAACTATCACGTTTTATAACATAAGTTGTATTGTTTGTTGTTTAAAGTGGTTAACATGTTTTAGGATTAAGTAGTGTTGTTAAAAGTGTTTAACTTCCATTCTGCATCGTTCTGTATGAAGACATAACATAACGTTTTATTGTAAATAAACGCCTCCGGCCCAGAAAACACACAATAAATACCATAGTCATCACGTTAAAAGAAATCGGTTGAACATACAACATAAATTTACAACTTAATACAAGTACATTGACGGTTTAGATCGATGTTGAATTGATCCTCGTTGATAGCGCTCAGGTGGGGTATATGTCTTTGCTTTGCAAGTGGCCCATTTTTGCTAGCATTTGATATTGGTTTGGTATGAAATTAGCATGGAAAGATGAAAAGTCGTGAATGTTGTTTGACAGGTCGATAATACAATTCTACATGTGTATACCTTGTAAAAGCCAGATAATGACCCAATCAAACTTACCGATTAACGACTTGAGGCCGCATAGAACTTATTTTTATGAGAATTAACACATGAGTTAATGGGTGATCGTGCAAGTTTATTCGATAAACCACTAGGCATTGATAAAAAGTATACATCGATCAAATAGGCTAAGGATGCTAGCACCTAGAAGACCAAACAAACCCCCCAAAAAACAGAATATATGGATTAAATGAGCTTGGATACTATCGCATTCAGTCCAAAAGATACAAAAAGGCAACAAGTAAATCTCACCGATTTGATGTCAAACTTCAGGACCTCCTTCATAAAAGTGGGCGTGTTTGTGAGTAGAGTGTAATTGATCCAGTTATTACACACGTGACTAGTTAGACACGCCCACACACACGGACTCCGCAGAATCTTACCCCAGGGTATACTGACAGTCTGCAAAAAGAACAAGTTTTGAAGTATGGACAAAATATGATTAATCTTCATAAACACACCGCAATCCTACATCATGGTGTACTGACATTCTGAAATATGGAGACTTTTTAAACCTGAACAAATTATGATTCGTCTTTTAAAAGCAGATAGTAATCCTACCCCAGGGTATACTGGCATTCTCAAAATAGGAGCAAATTTGAAGTCAGAACAAAATTTAATCTATGTTTTTAAAGCACATCTCAAATTACATCATTCTTTAATAAATATTAATCATTTTAATCGAAGCCCGTTTTATTTTATTGCGTTCAGTGTTATGCTGGTAATGATAATAATAATAGCAAAGAAGCAAACCATATATGTATGATTGGTATTCTATTGTACATAATATCTTGGGGACTATGAGGTAGCAAATTTTTGCTTTCGAATGTTGACCTTCTTGCCATATAAAGTGTTTGACGCGTCATTAAAAGAAGACGTTTTAATTCAAATTACCAATATTACAGGCCGGGTACCAAGAAAGCATGTGTAAATAAACATTCTGTATAGTCTTACATGTACCAAAACATTGGTTGACGGCACAGAAAAATCCAGAAATGAAGTCAAACATGTGTGCATGTTGGTGCGGGAATTATTTGTGCTTAAGGCAAGTTAGCATCTAGAAATCATTTGTTTTGATAAAACTTCGATGCAAATCGTTGACAAGATAACTTGTGTAAATTACTTCTTGGAATCAACTTCGATGCGTATTGTTTCTTATGATATTGGTAAGCGTTGATGAACAAAGAAATATCCCTGATTCAATCCCTGCTCTGGTCTTAATTTCCCTCGAATAAAAGATACTGTATGTTCGTTAAAACCGTAATTGGTTAAATGAACTTATACATACTTTGACATCGGTCCTGTATTCAATACTTCCGGTGATGTACTTTTTCTCGGACTCTTCAATTCTGGGATGGACGATCGGAGTGTCGGCAGCGATGTAGTACCAAGCCGCCGCCCACAATACACCCAGACCCCCTGAGATCGAAATGTTCATAACTTGAGCAATGGGTGTAGCGGCTTAATTCTATATATTTCCCTAACAATACTTCCATAAAGTGGCTTTCTTGCAGAACGGTACTTTATTTTACACTAAGGTATATGTATGATCCCTAATAAAAGTCGACAGACATCGCCAAATCCGACATCGTTCGAAGAGTTTATGGACTTTAATTTGAAAACACCAAATGAAGTCACTTGTTATATCATTTTACCATTTCTCTCATTTATTTGGAGGGTAGTGGTCAAGGGGTAGAGCGACGACCTCGGGACATTAGAGTCGTGGGTTCGAATCCCGTGAATAGCGGGATCTACCTTGCGATCTTCATTTAATCCATATTGAGCGCGGCTATTTGTTATATATCGAGGTAGCAGAATCGAGAAAAATTAATCTAATCTATACGTATTTTTTTCACAATCGTAGTAAAACAGATCAGTTTAAAATTTCAGAAATGAGTCATGTCAAATTTGAAATCATTAGTAAATGATCAGAACCAACTGTTAAAGATGCTTTATGGTATGTGGTTCATAATATTGTAAAAGTGATACATTGTCCCTTTGCCTTAGTGATATCTGAAGGATTGATGCATACTGTATATATTTAAAACGTCAACAATTACTGACCTGTAACATAGAATATCGATCCCCATCCATTGTCGAAACCATAGGCACACAATAGACCGGACGTACTGAACGTTACAACGTTACCCAGGGTTGTACCTGAAAAACAACAACGTAAATGATGATAATTATAATGATGGTGACGACGACGACGATGATGATGACGATGACGATGACGATGACGACGATGACGACGACGACGACGACGACGACGACGACGACGACGACGACGACGACAGCACATTCGACAAAGAAAGGTGTAATTGAAATAAGAAAAATACATGGCAAGTTTACCTGCGTAGCAGAGTGTGGTCAGTTTGCTCCTCTCGAGGGGTGGGGCCCATCTCCCCCACATAGCATGCATCGACGGGAACGTAACACCCTGGTGGATATAATAAACGAGTAGTGTATTAACCCATTACCAAACAACAACTAAATGTGACCACTTTGTTGCAGACGACGCTGGAAAACACTATGGGAAAAGGAGAAATTGCTCTTAACGAGCAATTCCTCATTTTCCCACAATGTGTTCTATCCTATAAGAGGACTATTTTCCAATTTCGTTACATTTTGAAATGTCGTCTGCAAACTCTTTCAATTTGGGTCTGATTGTGAGCATTTTGTCTTTGTGACTGCTCAAAAGACTTTTGGGCGACAGTTGTGCAGTCGAAGAGCGTCGGCGGTGTCTTCCTGAAACCCCCACTTTTCAAATTTTGATAAAAAAAAGTGGGTGTTTCAGGAATTTTGCTTTTTCCAAAACAAAACAAGACAATGTTTTTTTTTTTATACATTTAGGATGATTTAATAAAACAAGACAATGTTTTTTATACGTTTATATCATCTTTTTTTGGATAATTTAATGAATTTTATTTAATATTATAATGTTAACTTATAAAAATCTTCTTTTTTTACATTAAAACACGCAATATTATAATTGAAAATTAAAAAGTGGGGGTTTCAGGAATATGAAAATTAGAAAGTGGGTGTTTCAGGAATAAACCGCGTCGGCCTCTTGTTCTGAGGGTCCCGGGTTCGAATCCTCGTTAAGCGAGGTGAAAATTGTCGAGACTTAACCACGAATCGGCTCGAGTACAGGTGCAGTATCCAGGAAGCAGTCATCGAGAGTGAATATAAAAAGCTTTAAGGTTCAGTCACAATCAATGTAAAATAAATAAGTTTAAACTTTAAAAAAATGGTTATTAACGTGGTGAAGATAGGAGGCAATTCGACCGGGCCGACTCCACAAAGGGTCCAGAATTTCTCACCGTTAACAGACCTATCGCCACACGTATTGCGTACACCAGATAGACACTGGTCCTTGCGCACACCGGAAACAACAAGGTGAGTAGGGAAGACAACAGTATACAGCTGAATAACACCCGCTTCCCGCCAAATCTGAAACAAGAGAGGAGTGGTAGAGGGGTCAGTGCAGAGGGTTGAAAGGTTTGCGGTTTGAACCAGGATTAGCTGGTCAAATGAAAGATCAAATTCGCACTGTAAGTAATGTAGTTTCTTTCTTTTTATGGCACTCTACATGTTTGTCCAAGGGAAATCCTTGTAATCAATAAATATTCCGGGGGTTGAAAATAGTACTGTAATTCTAAGAAATATACAGTGCCCATGAATATGTTGTGATAAGTTCATGCGGAATTATTCGAATTTTCTAAAAATGCCTTTAAGCATCGATAAAAAAAACCGAAGTCTTCTTATTTTCCCATCTGTTTGCATCAAACGAAGTTATATAACAAGAAGATATATCTCATTAACCGGATATGACATAGCTGTTTGTACCGGAAGCGCCTTTGTAACTATTGTGTTCGTTGGCGCCCGTTTACTTCTTTTGCGACACTTCTGACCAAACTCCGACATATCATGTCAGAGATGTTTTCATTTAATAAACCCAAAGCGTTGATATCGATACACTGTAAGGGGATAATCACTGTTATGTGTTTAGGTTATCGTACCTGTCCGACACCCATCCACCGAGAACTTGAGTCACAATATATCCGTAGAAAAACGAGGAGAGTACGCCGGACTTTGTGTCTGTCGACCAATCCAGTTCCGCTCTCTGTGAATAAACGAACATGCAAAATCAGTCGGGTTTATCTCAATCGCCATTTTGAAATTCATTCCTTTGTGAATTACTTTGGTCGTTTGCAGTTTACATAGGTCTTGGACGGAACTATACGGTTCAATGCGAATAGTCCCGGACCCAGACTGAAGTCAACCGAGAACGACCGAAGTCATGCGACGACAGAATGAGTTTTAAAATGGCGAATATAGGGTTTAGTTTGTTTAGTTTAAACTTATTATTTTACATTGTTTGTGAAACAAGTTCTTACAACATAGATTAATCAGTCTCGATCCTGCATCCTGGATACATAACCAGTAATCGCGCCGAATGTGGATTAATGAAAGTTCGGAAGGCAGATCCCGCCACTCACAGGATTCACACCCACAACCTTTGTGTTCAGAAGCCAACGCCCTACCCCTGGACCACTGTCCTCCAGAAAAGGTCTCTTAAAGCATACATAAAAGTAACATTACTAATAAAGTGACATCGTAATTGGGTGACATATGTTGACATATGTTCGACCTCTATATATAAATGAATAATCAATTGCATCAGCGGTATGATTTGATGTGCCATTGATGTATCATAATTAGAGGGAATGCACGTGAATTATCGTGATGGTAATTATCTTTTTTATTATTATGGTTGCTTTAAACTCAAATTCAATCCAGTGCTATTAAAAAGCGTTCACGTATAGAAGGCGCCGTGTACGAAAGTACAAAAATGTATCAAAATATGCACTCAGTCTCTTGATCTACCGTAGGTGGTGGTGAAAAGTAAGTTGAAAGAAATCCACCAATACCCCCAAACTTACATCATTAGAGCTTGACGCCTCGGCCAGTTCCGCCACACATCCGCCCTCCGGGACAAAACTCTCGTTGTGAGCGAGATCTAGCGGATCTGTGTGATTGGACGATTTCAGCATGCAGACGACCGCCACGCTGAGATTGACTCGGACCGCGTAAACCACACCGAAACCCAGAAACCCGATGTACGACAGGATCCATCTTTGTGAGCAAAGTAAGGGAACCTTCTCTGTAAAATAAGGAGACAACATTTTATAAAAGGATTAATTTTTGTGAACACAACAAGGGGATTTTCTCTGAAAAATAAGGAGACAATATTGTATAACATGATCCATCTTTGTGAACACATGGAACACAACAAAGGGACTTTCCCTGGGAAATAGTTTAGTTTAAGTTTAAACTTATTCGTTTTACATCGTTTGTGTTACAAGTTCTTAAAGCTTAGATTGATCGCTCTAAATTATGCTTCCTTGATAAATTACCAGAACTCGCGCCGAACTTGGATAAATGAAAGGTCGCATGGCGGAACCCCCTACTCATGGGATTCGAACCCACGACCCTCGTGGTCGAGTGCCGATGCCTTATCACCTGGACCACTGTCTTCCAAAATCATTGTTTAATTGTGCCTTCATGACTACTTAATACTTCGTAACTGTTTGTAAGCTGTATACAAGTTTAAATACTAAGTGTTGGTTAACTATATGTTATGTTAAAATTATGATTATCTTTTTACCTTTGTTTTTCATCGTTTGTTGTGTTTAGAAAAGGAATTAATCTCGCATATTCGAAACTAGCGAGATGCTTTGTTACACACTTGCATAAAGGGAAAGGGCTTTATTCTGCTCTTGTAACTTGGAGAATGGGCTATATTCAACACAGGTAAAACATTGAAGGAGGCCTCATTCAGTCCTGTCAGTTTTTAAAGGGAGAGCGTCCATCCAAAGGGGCATATTTCTGTAGTGAATGCGTTCAATGTAAGAACAAAGCCGAATCAGGAGAATATTCACTGTCTGCTTATAGATATGATTTCCAAAACCTACCGTTGGCATAAAAAATCAACTCAAATTTTTATAAAACTGATTAAAGATCCAGCTATACGAACACAACCAAAGTACAATTCCAAAGCTTGTAACCTTTGAAAGGAATGTGAAAGCACACCTTTCATTAAAACTTAGAACTTTATTAACATGATTAATTATTTTGTAAAGCTTTACATTCATTAGAACATATACGAATATTCATTCCAATTATGGGGTCCATAGCATGTTGGTTAGAGAACAGAACTTAGAATCTCAAGGGTACCGTTTTACTAAACAGTTTACGCTTAAGATTTGCGTAAGTCTATAACAACAAATCCTCTTATTTCAAAATTGGGTCAAGCAATATTGCAAAGTAACACATCATCGGAATCCTCTCTCCGAGACGCTTCCAATGACGTGTCACATTGCAATATTGTACTTTCACTGAAGATACTATCAATGTTTATTAGTGTTGACTTACGCAAATATTTTCCGTAAGTTGATTAGTAAAACGGGCCCAAGGTCCCTCTACATATGAGTTCAAATTCCGGCTAGGGCTTTTCGATTTCCATAATTATATCTCCGGTAGGCGTCAAATCCTCGCGAGTATGTTTGGATTTTCATGAGATCCTGAGCGACACACAGAACGCCGAAGGTTTTATCCAGAATGACCAACCCTTATGGGCAAACAAGTTTGGGGTCTTCCTCCATCCTTATGAGCCGTGCATTGCAAGATAACTAAACTACTATTGACCCATTATAATTCCCAAATGAATGATAAATAAATATTCAATGATATCATATAGTGATTGTAGTACCACTTATTGCATCCAAATTATGTCCTCGAAAAGACAACATGCTTTTCGGAAAGTCATATTCTGAGTTCATTGACCATTTACCAAACGTTTTCGACTGTCTCAAATTGAAAGACTATGTAGACTACATTTCAAAATGTGATGAAAATTGAAAAATAATCTTCGGATAGGATAGAAACAATTTGGGAAAAGGATAAATTGCTCGTCACGAGCAATTTCTTCATTTCTCACAATGTTTTCCAGAGTCGTCTGCAACAGAGTGGTAAAATCTCGTAACTGTTTGGTAAAGGGTTAAATCATATACCTTTTTTGTCTGTGGTCCCAACCTCTTTCCCATCTTTCGTATCCATCCTGTCAGAAACTCACTAAATTAACATTTAAATTTGATGGCGATCTTAGACTACCCTCAACTGTGCCATCTCATTATTTATAGGCAACGTTTAAATGCACCCTTACTTTGTCTGTCTGTTAAAATGTCCCTATCAAACCATGGTGGTAGATAATCTCAAGTGTCACCCATGCCCTCCTTGTGAATAATGTGAATTGTCCAAATGATACGTTTGTGACGTCGCTGTGATGTTTAGATTGAAGCTTTCGGAGAGCAAGTAATGATAAGATTGTCATGAGTAACGTTTTCCTTTTGTCACACTAGTTTCTGATGTATTTGCTACAAAGAGGATCAAAGTGAGTGATAGCGAAGAAAGAGGTTATATCGATTGCAGGCGTCGGTATAAATCTTAATAGATTTGGTACAGATGCGTTTTGTATTATTAAGAGAAACAACTAATGGGCACAAGGGGAGGGAAATTACTTTTGTTGTTAATGTAAGCAATAACAACCCTCTTACACACAATTATTTGATACTTTCTCCTTAACTCTTTCATTAAATCCAAGAGCAGCTAACATCTATTCATCAACGATGTACAAAAAGTCTTTGTTTTATCGCCTTTATATGACGGAACCTTTTCCCATATCCAGGCTAAGATTAAGGACGCATTGCATTTTGACGTAGTTAGATCAAGTGGAATGGGGAGTTACTAGTTACGTACACTAGTATGCAGACGTTGTGTAACTGTAACACTTTATAACACCTCACTTAACGCATCGACTATAGCAGAAGACTTCTCAATACACTGTGACAGAAGGGTAAACTGTTTGTAATAAGAAAAGTATCCTTTCGTCACAATGGTTTCTACCTTAAAGAGACTCTGAGAGATTGAATTTTTAGCTTTTTGAAATAAGTTGTCTTCTACCGTAAACATAACAACAAAGATTTCCAAAGTAACATAGAACTAGATTATTGACATCTTCTAAACCCTGTTTAACCGTACAGAAACGATATAAATCATTTTATTGCAGATATTACAAAACTTTTAGATATGTTTGTTTCGTAAACGACGGGGTAAGCTTTGAACAAGATGTGTTATTTTTAGATACCATCGTCACGTGGGTCTTTGGAAACGTTTAACCGCTCATGTCACGTGACGCTAGTAATTCTGGATGATTCTCTAATAGTAAATCTTTGTGTCGCCTGCTTTCCAAAACCATAAATATCTGTTTAATTTAAATGAGGAAAGATACCCAGAGAAGAAAATAGGTTAGATCATAGACCAGCTGCCAATTCACTTGGCGGCTGACCTGGATCTAAGCTGTTTGCATATGCATGAAGATGGTTCCAGCACTAAAAGGGTAACCGAAGATATCAATAGGTACATTTCGTGCACATATTATATATATACCCTGTTTTACCGTTATCTATGTCACACAGCTGATAACAAACTCTAGACCATGATTGTCAGACAGTCGATGGGTTGTTACGAAATGATTCGCCAAAAAAAGTCCCACATCTTCGAAACTCGGGTTATCCAAGTGGTGAATTACCATTAAAGCCAGAATTGCGCCCAGTTACGATACAATTGTGAAACTTCTAGAATAATTGACAATTAACACAAGAGAACCCTGAGGGTCCTGGATCGCTCACCTGACACTTGTAAAGTATTGGTTACAACAATGTTACACATGGGTAATGGACAAGATTTGTCTAAATTTGACAGTGATCTACTTTTGACCCCAAGTTACTCATAAACTGACTTGGTTGAGATATAACAGGTTGATCATTTTGAGCAAGTTTGATCAAATTGGGCTGAAAATGTAGCTTTCAGAGTGTAAACGGGTGTTTTCTAAGATTTAACTTTGTGAACTACTTTTTGACCCCACACTACCCATGATCAAAGGTAATCAAGATATTATCAAAGTTAACATTTTGAGCAAGTTCTATCAAGATTAGAAAGTAAATGTGACTTCTAGAGTGTAAACAAGATTTTACTAAGATTTGACCTAGTGACCTACTTTTTGATCCCACCCCACCCATGATCGAACTCGATCGAGATATCATCAAGGTAAACATCCTGAGCAAGTATCAGGAAGAATGGGTCAAATATGTGGCTTCTAGAGTGTGAACAAGATTTTCTAAGCTTTGACCTAGTGACCTTCTTTTTACCCCAGCCCCCCATGATCACACTCGATCGAGACATTGTCATGGTTATCATCCTGAGTAAGTTTGATAAAGAATGGGCCTTAAATGTGGCTTCCAGAGTGTCAACAAGATTTTTCTAAGATTTGACCTAGTGACCTACCTTTTAACCCCACACTACCCATGATCGAACTTCATCAAGATAATATCAAGGTTAACAGTCTGAGCAAGTTTTATCAAGATTGGGCAGAAAATGTGACTTCTAGAGTGTAAACAAGATTTTTCAAAGATTTGACCTAGTGACCTACTTTTTGACCCCGCACCAACCATGATCAAACTCTATTGAGATATCATCAAGGTTATTATCCTGAGCAAGTTTGATCAAGATTAGGCCAAAAATGTGGCTTCTAGAGTGTAAACAAGATTTTACTAAGATTTGACCTAGTGACCTACTTTTTGACCCACCCCACCCATGATCGAACTCGATCGAGTTATCATCAAGGTAAACATCCTGAGCAAGTATCAGGAAGAATGGGCCAAAAATGTGGCTTCTAGAGTGTAAACGCTGAAATTGTTGACGACGCACGCACGCACACACGACAGACGACGGACATTCAAGTATCCTAAAAGCTCACCCTGAGCAGAGCTCAGGTGAGCAAATAAAAAGCCTTCAATTCCCTTTTATAAGAGGAACTGAGACGGTCACATGTTCGTATGATGCTTTTGAAATAGTTAAGACGATAAGGTTTGTTTACAATTAGCAACAAAACGAGGCCAGCCTGCGGTCGAATCATTGGCATACTTATAGAATATGTAGTCAAATTATTGTCAATTTTTAAGAAAAAATTGTTAAAATATTGGCATGCTTTGAAACCTTGGTAAAGTCATTGGTCTTGCATTGAATGCGAAATACTATCCTTGACTGCCTCATAGAATCTGTGGGCGACTGCAAACCGTCGTTTAATCGCAATGTTTGGGTGGCAAAACCGTGATACAAGGGAAAAGCTAACTTCTTTATTGGATCTGCAATACTTTTCCCGTCTAAGCAAAGCATGACTGGGATCAGAAAATGGTCTTTTATACATCGTAAGTCCTACGACTTCAATAAGAAAAAAACGTTCTCAAAGCTATGATAATCATCAAATCCTCATGGGACTATTTTCAGAATGTTTGTTTTGATCATAGATTCAGCGGCTAGTTTATTTATCTCACTAGAACATGGTCACTGTGAATAATCTTTAAACCATGTTTATTAGGCCAACTTGTAGAGGTATATAAAGAAGATAAGTGTATTCGTTTTACTTCGATTGTGTATCTCCAATATTTTGGACGAATTCATGTGCTCAGAATACAGTCTGAGTAAACAATTTATTCAGACAGTTCGCATTAAATTCTACATACTAATATTACCACTGCCCTCTTTGATTATTGGACGCGATTGGACTTATAATTGTTAAGTTAGTATATTCAGCAGTATTTAATGTATGTGTACGTGTAATGCTAAGCATCTTGTCAGCTGTACTAAATAAGCAAACTACAAAACTATCTTCCTTAAAGGCTCCTTAAAGGAGACTAATGCTAAATCAATCTATATTATTTGGTAAACTTTTGGTCAGATTCAACTATTTATCACCCAAAAAACCCATCAGCACAATCTAAATGTGAAAGCCAACGAGAGATGACCCGGATTAGCCAGTTTAATAATTCAGATTGCCTGATCATGCACCTCTGACCTACTCAAATAGTTCACTCATTTTTGAACCGGCCAATCAGAATTTGTTTTTTTGAATATGTAAACAAACAGATCGTTGATAAACACGATTGAAATGGGGACAAAAATATTTCAATCACAAAATAACTTATGTTAAAGGAGTTACTTAAATACGGTTTCACAGCATTCTTAACTTAATTTTCATGGCTTTATGAAAATATCTTATAGAACTCTATATATTTGTTCGGTAATTTATCTGTATACTCATCTCCTTTAATGTGCCTTTAAGTAAATCCTGAATGGGACAAATAACCACAAGCATTAGACTCCTAATCAAAGAAGAGGAAATAAACTTGTGAAACCTTTAGATAATTTTGTTTGCGCAAAGCTGGACATTTTCATTTGAATCTACTTTGATAGGTGCCTTGTTACCAAAGTGATAAAGGGTCTTCATGACCCTCTTGTTGATAGATTATTTTGACATTTTATCAATTAGCTTCGATGTTGCAAATCACAAGCAAAAAAGCAATATATTTGTTAAATAATTCATACACACGTAATACTGACACGATAACGTATATGGCATACAGGTGTGTGCATGTTTGGTTTGTTTTTGTTTCAGGATCAATTCAGTAAATTATCTCTCCAAGACAATGCCTTAGACAACATTCCCATAGAGGATAGATCTGGCTGTGACGGATTTTGACCAAGGGTGCCGTTTACTTAACAACTTAAAAAGAAATATCAGCGTAAGTCAAAACTGGTCGATATAGATAGTATCTTAGATAAACGTATAATTTTTCAACGTAACACGTCATTTTAAGCGTCTCGGAGAGACGATTCCAATGATGTGTTACATTGCAATATTGTTTTACCCAATATTGAAATAAAGGGAATGTTGTTTTGAACTTATGCAAATTTGGAGCATAAACTGTTTAGTAAAACGGCACCTTGGGATCTTAAAAACGAAAATTGCTCGTAGAAAGGGCATGGTGTAATGGATTAGATCGACGTAATCACACTTTGTTGATGGTGCATGACAACACGTGCTTGATTCGTTTTGTATATTCGGTTAATAATATGATATAATTGAACGACTCAACAAATCAAACATGTGTTTCAATGCACTCTCCTCATATTCTGATACACTTTGGGCCTACCTCCTTGCATTCATGTAGGTGCCTGTGTAAGAAGAGAGATAGATAACTATAACCGCAATATATTTAAAACACTGTTGATGCCATATTTGAAACACACAAGGCAAAACTTGAATCGGTAGAATTAAATCACAGCATTAATTAGTGTTTAACAGTAGTCAATACATATAGTGACATCATCCAATTCACATGCTTTCAATATAGTCGCATGAGAATTCGACAGAGCTTTTACGTACTCATTACACGAATATATATTGTGTTACAGTGATTAGATACATACAGACTATGTTACTCGAATGTCTTGTAATAACGAAAACAAACTGAAAAAGCCGCAACAATAATACTGGAATGCATTCACTTAAAGGCGGTTCCCATCATAGGATAAAGTATGAATCTTTACAAGCATCTTACCCTTTACAACGACAGTACAATAACGAAAATACACTCAAAAGTCGGACTAAAAATACTAGAACACCTGCAATGTGATTCCTATCCCTAGATTAAGTTTGAAACTTTACAAACGTCTTACCTTTTCCAACGATTGTATAGGCCTTTTCAGAAACGTGGTTTGTCTCCCTTTGTAAAATCGGGCCACATTCGGAATACCTCGACTTCCGGGTAGTACTCTCGAAAGACGAATATGGACGCCAATATGGACAAAGGCAATGAAAACGATCGCTATCGATCTGTCTTTTAAAATGTATAAGTTTCATGTACCAAAATTAAATATTCGCATACGAAAACATCAGCAGAATAATTTGATGTTGGTTGTTGCCAAGCCTCGCTATAAAAGGAAATTAGATTAAATTAGATTAAATGAGACCCGAATAGCGCACCGCAGTTCAGTCAAAACATGACATTCCATGTGAAAAAAGGCAAATAAGTATATGTTTTTGTCTGAATTAAATCCTCTGACAGATAAAAAATGTGTTAATCGGCTGGTTGATGTAAGGTAAGATGATTGGAACATATTTCTAGAATGTTATTACAAATTTGCATTAAATTCGATTTACGGATTTTAAATAAGATAGAACAAACATCAACACTTTTGTTAATAATGTGTAAAGGTTATGTTCCTCCAATAAGTATATATTCTCTTTTCTTTAAATTGAAATTTGTCGAAAATAGTAAGTACCTAAAAAAGAGAATTAGTTGTTATATATGGTTCTTTGTCAGCCTACCTTTGATAATATATCGTATCCAAATATGAAGGGCTGTGGAAGTCCTAGTCCGTTTTTTTCACCTGTTGAAACTTCATTCAAATAAGACTCGCTGAATAACAAGGGACACAGGGTTGTGGAGATCTTTGATATGTTAACCATTGACCTCGGATGGCCAATGGTTAATTACACTATCTCTAAATCGGCTAAACAACAAAGGGTGTGACTAGATCATATGGTGCAAATGTGGCAGATTGGTGTTAATTTGCATTAAGACCCTTAACCCTTGTGACAGCCAAAGATTGTCGATTGACCCTTTTAATGTAATTAAATAGGAAAACTGGCAACAATCCATTGAATTCAAAAGAGATTACAAATGTGTAGATAATCATTTTAGTGATATATATTTACAAAAAAAAAAAACTCAAGACATTGTTGAAATCATTATGATTTAATCAAAACATTTTCTACGCGACCAACTACATTAAAACCTTTTTAACCCGGACATGAGGTCTATGATTTGAATAATTCGAAATATAGACGCTAAAGGTAAAATCAAAATTGAAATCATTCATGTAAAAGGATAAGTTGCAGTGTAAAGTTTCGAGGCTAACAGTTATCAGATCATCATATGCCGTTGTTTATGCAATGGCAGATAAAAGAAACGTGTTTAATTTAATTGCATCAATAGGGGTTTTGTTTCATATAGAGCAATGTCGAGCCTTATAGTTTTTCATAATTTTTGTCTCTTTCATGATCACAAGCAACATTTCTACGAGTTTGTTTAAAATTAAAACGAAAGAAACACGATCAGTCTTGTAAAACAACAATTATAAGAGACATTAAATCAAAAGATTACTACGCAATTAATTAGAATTCAAAGTAAGAGAAACAACATTTTCTAGCAAATCTTTGAACTATTAATCAATATAATTACAAGGCAAAAAGTCGTCAACAAAGTAAGTGAAATGTTCCAAATAAACCCTTATTGGCTGTTAAGTCTGTTCAAAAGTTTACTAAAAATGCCAGGAGTGTTTCAATTTTTTTTTTCGTTTAAAAAAAAAAGCCTCATTTTACATACTGTAAGTCTATTTGACATCTTGGTGTGATGGCATGATGCCCGAAATGCTTCAGAAACTCATCGCCGGCATAAACCATAAAGTAATTACTATTTGGGGCGATACAAAGCAAACTTAACATACATGTCGGCAGATCAAGACATATGGGTTCAACAAATATGAAACGTAGGACGTAGGCAAATGGATTTTCTACATAAGGACTTCCCATTGCGTATACACCCATTTCGTCTATAAGTCAAATTTCCATTTCGTCTACAACCCTTTAAGATATCAATTCCCACTATGTCTACAGATTAAATTTCCCAAAAGGTCTGCAGTTTAAAGAAATATTTTCATTTCATTTTCTATTGATTAAAATACCTTAAAAAGATTTAGATAATTCTGGTTCTGCATAATTTGTATATATATAATCTTTTTTAATGTCTCATCCATATACATAATCGATTTTTGCATTTTATTGTCTTTTTCTTATCTGGATCTACACATTTTACATATTTTTCTTTCCCACCAACTCTCCATAGAAAAAGTGATTATAGGTTGGATTGATTTTCTACTCAATTACTGTCAAAAACAACTCAATTTACACGTGTAGGTGAGATGGATCTTCTGTCTGACATGGTGTGAAAATTGGTTAAATAGACTGTTGACAAAATGGGAATAAACCGTGTACATAACAATACGACCTGACACTCGGGAACATATGGAATTAACCTAATAAAGGGTTGGTGTGCATTTGGTCGGATAAAGAGGGTATCAAAAAGATCCTATATATTATTTCCTACATTGTGCAGTTGACCAATAAAAGAAGCAATAAAACCCTCGACGTGAAAGATATGTATCTTTTTGAAGCTTGCCGAAATACACAGGCGCGCATCACATCATGTTGCATAAACACATAGTTGTGTGTTTTATAGCTTCGAGGCGTGCCATTGGTTGCTATATAATGACGGAATCATATTTTGATTGGCATTGCAAAGGCAGCTTAGGATAAATTGTTCTGCTTGAAGAGTCTCGGAAACAATTATTCTAAGTAGAGTGAATGGTAGGGATATGTTTTAAATCAGAGGAATCTAAACATTGACTCGAATTATTGTTGAATTCCGATCATTAAACATGAATAAAATCAATTCCATAATCTCTTATAAATTAACTTTTATTTGTCACACTTATGGGACATAATTTGATGGAACGTCCCATAAATATGTGGAACATTTATCAAGTATATTCGATCAGCTTGCATCATATCATCTGATAATTGTGATTGCATTAACATGCTACAAGATCATTTGAAAATGTTGAAATGCAAAATGGATTTTTAATAATTTTCTCATAAGTTGAGGCAAGCATCCAACAGATCTACAATGTATTCTATACTTTAGTTAATGTTTAAACAGAGGATCGACTCTTCCCACTTAAAATGAATCGCAACGTTGTACCCGCGTTGGTATACACTGTTTTATCTCGGGAAATAGGGGTAAAATGTCCGCAAGAGAGTTAACACAAAGTAAGGATATACTTTGATACTTCCCCTCCTCAATAATCTTTCCTATGTAGTTTGTACTGACATGACATTCGACGGCATTGTTCAAATACCCGCAGCAGTTTATCTATGTTTTTCAATGCCAGCTGTTATTATTTAATACCCGGAAGTCTTAAACCGGAAGCTACCGAAAATTTCGTATCTCCGATTAAGAGTATTCAAGGGCAGATAACAGCAGTTTCTGAAAAGGCCTATAGTTGATACGTTTCATGTCTACAGTAGTAGTACAGGTAGTACATTTGGCGAAAGTCGACCCGACTCTGTCGAGTTGTACTGTGAATGACGGAGACTTAATGAGCCTACACTATGACATGTAGAAATGAGACATGATGTCCCAGTGAGTAATAACGTAATAGATGAGACGATAAACACACAAGCTGACCGTAGATGTCATGTTTTCCACTTACACTATTGCTTTTTTCCATGAGGGCTTAGCTTAAAAGCATAGATTCTGTATGAACATGTGCGCGAAGCCGGTTTCGGTGTGGTCCTTGTATGCTGATCGCATTGAAGCTTTACCGAGAGAATGCATAGCTAAGTGGTTATGGTCTTGCAACTCGGGGTCCGTGACTTAATCTCCACCTGAGTCACGGATTTCAGAGAAGTATCCTTTGACACGACCCATCACATCCTTTACCGGGTTCTGCCGAATTCAAGGAAACCTAAGCTGAAATGAAGCTTTATCAAGTGGCGTTCGTTTTCTTAGATATCTTTTTTCCCATATTCTTTTTTTATTTTGTCAAATTGTGAGCGGATCATGCACACAGCTCTGAATCCTTTGCTCGATATTCAACATCGACTAAGAATATGTACCGAATAGATATGTGATTGTTCGTGTCAGTATGACAATGGAAACTACGTGTGAAAAATAAGGTAAGGTTTGAATGGTTGGTCGCTCCCATCCCTGTAACGGTGTTGATCGTAGTAATGTCTTCTATTCGTAAATGTATTTCTCTTGTAGATCCAACTGCATACTAGGTGGGAATTAAGTATCATTTGGCTAGGAGTTATGTCCAAGCAAGGGTGCTCAGAATCTGATTGGCATCCTGTTCGTGTACCTAGTATACCTAGTATAGAACATATAGGATTGTGAACATGTGACACCCGTTAATGTTTTAGTGAAGATTTATCATTGCAAAAAAGGCGATGTTTAAACACAGTATACATGTTATATCTTACCGTTTAATGACAAACGATGTACCGCCACGTATGAAGACCAGGTTCCAAAATGTATTCATAGGCACGCCATGATTTAATTACACGTAGCGAGTTTATTTAAAACACGATTTATTGCCAATTGAACATACAAAACACAGTACACAACATTGGTAAGTAGACATATCATCAGATTTGACAAAAGGTCTGGCCACAAGTTCGCAAAACTTAGAAACGACCATTTCCCTTTGTACTTGCACAATCAGGGTAAATAGTCCAGTCAATCTGTAAGTCAATCCTCAACTAATTGCAACAGAAACGAATTTGTGATTTTGTTATAGATGCACACTTCCTTTATAACATATAAGAAGTCCTCAGAAATCCCACCAGGGGAAAATACTGAAAAATGCATTTAAACTTCTTTTGAAAAGTGCGAGATTTTGCATGGTTCGAAGGTACCACCATAGACAAATACATAGCGTAAACTGTCATCGGTAAATTTCGAGGTCAACTTGCTGATGGAAGTCGCATGAAAGGGTAAGTTGAGCTTATTATAATTCATATCTGTCCTTATCTGATAAAAAACATAATTTTAATTCCATGATTACATTTGAGATGAAAAAATATTTTTGAAATAGCCTGCATAATGCTTTGAAATGGGTTTTCGTGGGTAATTTAAAAAGTGTTCGTTTTGTTTAATTTCGCCCAAAACATCGATTTAATGACCATTCACACTCAAATATATCTTTAAACATGAATAGAATGACAAAAATGCACCTTGAAATGACAAATATATAAAATAAATATGAAATATTAACCTCCGAATGTTCGTTTTTTTAATCTACGGTGGCCAATTAGTGCCACTGTAGACAATGATTTGACGAAAACAACACGTTTCTTTTACTTACACACTCAATTAAATCGATCATGTTCATATGTTAAGATTATTTAATTCTTATTTTTTTTTGCAAATTATAAAAAAATCTATTTATGATTTGTTTAATTGTACTCTGAAGGTGCATTTATTACTATAACCTATTGTATGATAAAGATATCATTATAGTCACATTTTTTCTTCTTATAACTTTTTTTATTATCATTTATCATTAATACGTATGTTGTATGAACTATGAAAATTAAGGTGAATTATGCTCAAGTACAACCTTCAATCAAAGTAAGATAAAGCAAGTGTGGTTGTGTTTAATTTAATATTTTCATTTGCAGTGATGTTAACGGAATAATACCACAATTAAAAAGTGCTGCAGACAAAATCAACGCACATGTGATGAATGCCTTTTTATCTATTTTCCATTTGCAGGTAAAAATGGGTAGTACGATCAAAAGTACAAGAAGGTCACATTAACATTGTGGATTCCATACCATTTTGAGCTTCTTCCATTGAAGTAGACAATAAAAGGAAGAATCAGGACTATCAAAATTTCTCAAAATGCGGTGATTCATATGTTCAATGACACGATTATTTCCAGAGCAACTTGAGGCCATTTCCTACTAAATAATCTTTTAAATGTAATACTTATGGGAATCTCTTTTAATACTGCATTGCTTTGAGAAGAAGTCACAAAACATGCAGTTGAAAGCATTACCGGGACTTCCAAACCAAGGACAAATACTGAAACCTTTAGCGGAATTGAATCCAATGAAAAGATAAAACGTTAGTTAACTTGTATGAAACCCTTATGTAAGAAGAAAACCCAGTTGAAGAAGTTTGTGGTAAAGTAGTTTTCAAAAGGTGTAGGACAAACTTGAAAAGAAGCTCTTTATTTGTCAAATCGTATTTCCAAGTTGTGTTTCATATATAAACAATGGCTGACCTATTACACACGTTTATTAAAGCCAAATGATTGTATTGCTGAGAACCTTATATTCAAGCAATCAAATGTAGCCTCAGTCTAGACCTCTGTTATCTTCCTATGTTATCTTCAAACTAAAGCCAAACATTACCTACAGAGTCCTGATTTCTTCACTTATATGAAGGAAACCATATAGTTTGTCCAAAGGATCTCGCATCGACAGTAGTTTCAACAGATCAAGTTTTTGAGCAGGGCCTTATGAGAAGTTCTAAGACAATAAGTAGAATAAAATTTGGTTATAGTTTGAAAGAATCACAGAGAAACAAATGTATTTTGTCAATTCCTGTCGGTACATACTACAATAATGCAATGCAGAAATATACAAGTGATCAGCATGTAGAAACCAGTCAGTCGAGGGTGGAAAGAGATCAAACGGACAACCTAAACATAGATATCCACGTTGCAGATAATTGTGTAATTATTGACTATGCAAAGGAATAAGGCCAATTGAATATTTACAATATGGTTTATAAATACGTTTCGGAATACAGTTTTAAAGGTTAAAGCCTGTCCGTAACCCCAAACTCTCAATAAACGTCAAGAGAAATTGGAGAAGCAGCTCAAACTGATCCGCATTAGAGTTAAACAGCTCCGGTTGATATAGCATATGACAATGAAGGAGATATATTCAAGAACAAGCTGTGTAGTTTCCCGCCATCACAATATTGGTCTTCTGGGTTATTGAAACTAGCTGACAAACCTTCCTCGGTAAATGAAATTGTGCTAGAACGAGACAAAATGGAAAAGGGGAGTCTGTCAATGTATTGATATGCAAAAATAAGGGAACCCTATTACTGTTAACTATTTTCTAGATAGGATAGGGAGAAATTGCCTCTTCATAAGTCGTAAACCTAAACCCATGACACCGTGTAATCGAATACATTCGATAAGGTGTTGTCACATGTGTTCATTACATGTATTGCCTGTGCACTACGTGATTTCTTGGATACGATGAAAATGAAACGCAATCAAGTCTCATGTCAATGCAATATGCCATCATGGCAGTATCTCAGAAGCTCAGAAATGGCAATGCATATGCATGTTGCAAGCTGGTGAATCCTAGAACCATGTTGCTATGTTTATTGGGTAGTCAAAGAGTGTTATTTCACGACCTGCAGCTTTACACCTGGTGATATTCAAATTAGGAGGGCACCATAGGAAACAACATTCCAGTAAGATCACCTTTTATGGGTTATTGCTTTGCGCAACCGTTTCGTAACCGCACTGTAACAACCCGTTATGTAATAAAGTTGCACTATGTAATAATTATTACAAAACGGGTTGAGGTTTATTACATTTTGCGTTTTTCGATGCGAACCCACTATGTAATAAAGTTGCATAATGTAATAATTATTACAAAACGGGTTGAGGCGTATTACACTTTGCGTTTTTCGATGCCAACCCGTTATGTAATAAAGTTGCAATATGTAATAATTATTACGAAACGAGTTGATTTTTTTTTTTCAAAGTGATTTTTTCTTTACAAACCCGATTTGTAGTAGTATTCATAATGGTAACATGGTGATATTTTCACACTAAAGATAGCCTCTTCCAAGCCAAAACAGGCTTATAAGCAAAAACCAAACGTTCTAAAAATCTTTGTTTGAGCAATTTTGAAGCAAGGAAACCGTTCCGAATGACTATACGTACCGCAAACAGTCAAGCCAAGTATCTTAAAAGCCGAAATGGGCTTATCAGCAAATTACAAAAAATATTTTAAATGTCTGTTTTAACGTTTAGATGCTAAAATAGCATCGCATGTGGCAACAAGTACCGACAAAAATGCATACAGAGATGCTTGAAAGCCAATATAGGCATATCAGCGATTTGTAAAAATATCAGAAAACTTGATTGTTCCCCAATTTTCAAACGAGGATACTGCTCCAAATGACTCAATGTACCTAAAGCACGTGACTAAGAATGCCAAAATGGGCTTATAAGCATATTACAAAAATGAATTTGTATGTTTGTTTTTGAGCTAATATGGTGAGAAAAACATCGCAAATGGCAGCACGCACGCTATTCTCGCAGTAAAGCTGTTTTAAGTAAAATTGCATTATATAATAATTATTACAATACGGGTTGAGGTTTATTACATTTTGCTTTTTTCGATGCGAACCCGTTATGTAATAAAGTTGCAATATGTAATAAAATAAACAAAAAGGATTGATATTCTACAAAGTGAATTTTTAGATGCAAACCACTTATGTTATAAAATTCATAATGGTTACGTGGTGACATTTTCACATAAAAGGTAACCTCTTCCAAGCCAAAAAGGCTCATGAGCAGAACTTTGTTTGAGCAATTTTCAAGCTAGGATACCGTTCCAAATGACTCAATGTACCGACAAAAAGTTAAACAAAGTAACTAAGAAAGCCGAAGCGAGCGCATCAGCAAATTACAAAGGCGATTTTATATATCTGTTAGATACACTTATATAGTGAGAAAGACTTCGCAAATGGTAGCGCACCAAAGTGCAATTCTTGAAAAGAAGCTGTTTTCTTTAAACGTTGAACTATGTAACAATTGTTACAAAATGGGTCGTGTTTTATTACATTTTGCATTTTAAAATGCCAACCCATTATGTAACAAGAATCTATAACGGTCAAATACCGATGTGTTTACACACAAAGGAAAATCTCTTCCAGGTCAAAAGAGGCAATATTTAGTTTAAAAATGGCTCAGCTTTGAACAAGCCTTACAAAATAGACACAAACCATTGTTTGGTGACCAAAACGGTCCTTTTATTAATATGAAAAATGATTTTAATTATCAATTCTTAGCTTGACTATTCGAAAAATAAGGAGACCTATACTTGTCACCCGGGAGTCGGCGTCACACCTTAGTTAAGTTTTTAACAGCAAGTATGTAAATTACGAGTTACTGTATGGAATGGGTTGATACTTCACAGTTGTGTTCATAGTCATAATCTAAGGTCCAAATTTCATATATTTTGTATTGAATTGAAGCAAATTATGCGGCCTTTTGTACTTTGGGTCATTTTTTTCACATGCGTTTGTAACTAATAAAACCACGGTATGGAATGGACTGACACTTCACACATTTGTTTGGATTGTACTTTAAGGTCCCTGACCAGGTGTCATATCTCTATGTTTAAATTCAAACAAATTACGTTACATTTGGACTTTATGGTTAATTGTGTATATGCAAGTTTGCATCTCATTAACTACAGTATTGAATGGTATGGTACTTTACACATGGGTTAAGAGTCATCGTCTAAGGTACAGTATTCATAACTCTGGTTATGATTTAAGCAAATTATGTGGCCTTTTGTACGTAGAAAATTTTGTTTAAAGATTTTGCATGCACGTTTGTACTCAATAGCTTATGAAAGGAATACTCTTAATCTTGGCACCTTATTCATTTTTGTAAGGTCCACCGTCCCTGAAACAAAGAATATTTCACTGGCATTTACCTCTCTCCGACATTATCGAATAGTCGAATACGTTGTTTTATCGACAACTCTTTCGAGATTATATGCGTCACTTATACTGAAAAAGCTTGCAAACGACCAAAATAAGGAAATACAGACTGCGTCCTTAATGATCTTAGTTATCGATGAACCTTAAACTACCGTCCCAACCAATCATTTTCGTAAAAGAATTACAATATATTCCTTCAAAATGCAAATCGCAAAGTAAAATGGGTCTTTACCAATATTGCAATTTATAATAATTGACTGGTCTTTTAGGCCTGTCTATGCTGTCGTACGGAGCAGGTTATCCGGATTTCTCTTGACTTGTAAACACACTGTATTTTCAGCTCGGAACCACTTAAGCAGTTTATTGTATTTTTCTAACAATCGTGACGTTTCGACGCATGCAGGTGCGTATGACAATCACCTCGGTATAGATCAGATCAGTTGCTTTTTATTGTGCTCGAGTTGTACAAAAAGAATACAAGGCAACACTAACTCATAGAAATGAACCAAAATCTAATTATATTTAATGATGTCTTTTCTTTCTGTATCTGCTTCTCACGTGTACAATGATGAAAACGTGGATTGACATTTTGTCGTTGTAGCATCCTGATTAAAGTTAGAAGAAAACCTTTACTATAGTCATACTCAAACTCTACCAGGCGCCAAATGAAGTTACTCAGTTAAAGTGTATGTTGTATAAAAGTATTATATTTGTTTTATCCATACATCTAACTTGACCGAAGTGTACATGAAATTAGCGGATGGATACATTATCACTAGCCTTTGTATAAGGGTATATCTTTTTTTATACTTGGCCGCGACTTTACGTGCACTATAATATGGTTTATGGAATGCCTATACCAAAATAATCACTTAATACAGTTGTAAAGTTAAAGTATTTATGGAAGTGGGATGGTTATGTCATGGTTTAAAATCTTAATGAAAACTTATTAAGATGCATTTACAGCAGATGATCTTCATATGACAATTATTTTGACATGACGTCTTTTATATCAAATGCATTCAAAGATTTCGATATTTTTGGTGTCTTTATATCAAAATGACGAGTAAGCTATATAGTACACGTATATCCGGTGCAAAGTACATGTAAAGGAAAAAGGGAAAGGCTTTTCTTACAATATTTTCTACCCTTTCCTAAAACATCTCCCATATGTGTCACAAATTAGACTGGTGTCTGCATTGCTTTTGAACTTAAAAAGATTTAACATTTGTTGTTTGTTAAATGTTTAATATAGGTATAATTTCCTGAAGATAAAACAAATTTCAGGAACAAGGTTTCTAGATTAGGATTCTTGGTGCAAACGACGTTATCTTGACCAATGAATTAACACTTTTCTATAGACACTTAAAGGCGCTCTCTCAGAGCTGTGTGTATTTGGAGTTACAAAAGTAAAAACATTGGTATTGAAAGTCCTTGTCACTAACCTAAAGACCGTTTTCCATTTCTTTACAAATAAGTTGCTAAAACCCCGTGCTTTCGTTAATTAACATGCAGTGAGTCATCGCGTTTGTCTGATCATCTTTGGGAAAGCCGGTTTATAAATCAAAGGGAGAATTCTTCTTCCCGCGCAGTTTACTTCTGTTACGTGACAACTAAAAATATTTTCATATCAATGACCTCCCTTTACTTTTTAATTTTCACATTATAATTAAGATCACATGATTAAAGTTGTCAAATAAAAATTCCTTTCCAGGAAAAAAATTATAATATATAATCTGATTTGAAATGGCATTTGTTCTGTTAAGTCTTTAATCTTGTTTTTCTGACAATACCCGTGGTTAATCTTTTTCAGAAGATGTATCGTAGTATCCTATGTATAAATAATGCTTACTTACATGCCCGGATTTATCATGCTCACCGAATGACAAACGCCTAGGCGGTGATGGTAGACTGATGAGTACCACCTCTTACCCTAAGTTAAGACGTTGTTTACAAAATAAACCCGCCCTTAGATATCTGCGATTTTAATGTTCTAGATCCCCTTCCCCTTTGTATAGTTACGAGCAGGGCTGGGAAGCTGTCAATAGTCTAGTTCTATGTTACTTCAGAAATCTTTGTTGTTATTTTTAGAAGACGATTTATTTAAAAAGAAAAATCTCCATCTCTGAGAGGGTCCCTTTAAATATTGAACTTAATGTCTATAGTTAAGATTTTGTCTGTCTTCTTTCTTCTTTTTTCATCCTAGTTCAAACAACAAGACCATCTCTTAGTACTATCAGTACTTTGATTGTAACAACAAGGTTTGAGTTTCATCACATTGTGTGTTTTTCAATGTTAATCCGTTTTTAGCTCGACTATTCGGATATAGTGAGAGCAATACTTCTCATCCGAACGTGGAAGTCGGCGTCACATCTTGGTTAAGTTTTTACGTGCAAGATTGCATCTCATTACCTACAGTACGATATGGGTTAATACTTCACAAATATATTTGGTGTCATCATGTAGAGACCATGAAATAATCTATGGTACCTGACAAAGTTTCAAATCTCTTGATTTTGATTTAAGCAAATTATGCGCGGCCTTTCGTGCTTAGAAAATCCTGGTTTAGTTTTTACGTGCAAGTTTGTATCTTATGAACTACTGTTTGTAATAGGTTGATACATCACATTCGTGTTTCGTGTCGTTTTGTAAGGTCTTTTACCGAGTTTCATATGTCTTGTTTTGAATTTAAGCAAATTATGTCGTATTTTGTACTTAAAAAAAATATTGGTTAAAATTGTGTCGTATTTTGTTACATGTTGCAACTTTATTGCTTTACGGGTTGGCAAAATGACAAAATGTAATAAAACTCAACCCGTTTTGTAATAATTATTACATAGTGCAACGTTATTAGAAAACAGCTTTACTTAGAGAATTTCATTTTGGTATGTGCTGCTATTTGTGAAGATTTCCCACCATAAAAGTGTTAAAACAGATAAATAAAATCGCCATTGTAATTTGCTGATAAGCCCTCGTCGGCTATCTTAGTTACTTGGTCTAATCTTTTCGGTACATTGAGTCATTCGGAACGGCATCCTAACTTGAACATCGCTCAACTAAAGTTTTCCGATAACTTCTGACCTTTGCTCATAAGCCTCTTTTGGCTTGGAAGCGGTTATCTTTTGTGTGAAAATGTCATCACGTAACCATTATGAATATTATAACAGAACGGGTTGGCATCTTAAAGTTCGCTTTGTAGAATATCAAGCGTTTTCATATATTTTATTACATAATGCAACTTTATTACAAAACGGGTTGGCATCGAAAAACGCAAAATGTAATAAAATTCAACCCGTTTTGTAATAATTATTACATAGTGCAACGTTATAAGAATACGGCTTTACTTAGAGAACTGCATTTTGAAATAAAACCTTAGAGTTACCCCTTTTGAAGTCATCATTTAAGTTTGTCATCGGAAAATCTTCATACGACATTTGCTATGTTTGGTATGTTCATAACATTGACCATTGTGCTAAACCTAACTATCATATTACTTGTACAGCCAATTGATCTACATTGTGTAATTGCTTATACGCCAATATATGCTGTTCACCAAAGGTTCTCGCCATATTTTGGTCGTATTCAATCGGTTTTTGTGTTTCACTTACGTCAGAAAAAGAGATATTATAGTCCATTTCAATATCGCTGATAAGCTTTATCTGGCCGAAAATAACTCTATGTGTCTCGTTTCGAAAGGTTCTGCCATATATGTGTGCCATATCTGAAACATTTATCGCGAACAACCAAGTTTTCTGATATTTTTACGTATTGCTGATATGCCTATGTTGGCTTTTAAGCATCTCTGTTGGCCTTTTTTCGGTACTTGTTGCCACATGCGATGGGATTTTTAGTCTCTTAACACTAAAACAGACATTTGAAATATTTTTTGTAATTTGCTGATAAGCCCATTTCGGCTTTTTAGATACTTGGCTTGACTGTTTCTGGTACGTTTAATCATTCGGAACGGTTTCCTTGCTTTAAAATTGCTCAAGCAAAGATTTTATGAACGTTTGGTTTTTGCTTATAAGCCTGTTTTGGCTTGGAAGAGGCTATCTTTAGTGTGAAAATATCACCATGTTACCATTATGAATACTACTACATATCGGGTTTGTAAAGAAAAAATCACTTTGAAAAAAAATCAACCCGTTTCGTAATAATTATTACATATTGCAACTTTATTACATAACGGGTTGGCATCTAAAAACGCAAAGTGTAATACGCCTCAACCCGTTTTGTAATAATTATTACATTATGCAACTTTATTACATAGTGGGTTCGCATCGAAAAACGCAAAATGTAATAAACTTCAACCCGTTTTGTAATAATTATTACATAGTGCAACTTTATTACATACTGGGTTGTTACACCGCACCTTAACCAAAGCAGGAGATCCATTCCGTGACAGGACTTCGAGTTTCTATTAACATTAGGGTTAGCCCATACGTCGGTGGCGTCATGTGGTCTTTTCGGATGAGTCGAGGTTCTGTCTGCGATTCACAAACGGACATAGACGTATAATGCGTCGGCGTGGGGAGAGATACAAATGCACCACTATCTTGGAGCATTATTTCTTTTTGCGCCCTGTTGTGTCCATTAGCACCTAGGATTGGTCAAAACTTTGTCTTCCAAGATGATCATGTCTGACACCACAGAGCTCGTGTTGCGGTTGACTTCGTCAGAAAACAGGGCATCGTGACAATCCAGTGATCTGCGAAGTAATCAGACCTCTCTCACATTGAGCATGTATGGTGTGTTTTGGGTAGGAGAGTCCGCGCTCGGCGCCCCGTACCAGCCAATCTTCAGAAATTGGGTGCAGCAATTCAGAAGGAATGGCAACATATTCCAAGAGCATCAATACGCCGTGTCATCTCTAGTCTCATCTCCCCTGGCACATAGTGAGAAAGGGGCAATAAAATTGCACTATTTTTGCTGTTTCTCCAACTATGTTACTTCTTTCATTTCATTTTTTTTTTAAGTTCACAAAACAAATACAAAACGTCAAAAAGTACCACATAAATATTGTATTGTTTGTGTCATATATTTCGTTTTTCTTATATAGGCATATATGGATTTCGGTACCTTGTTTAAGTGATTGTCTTTATATATAACGTATCTAATGCAAAAAGGTGTGTTTTGTCTTTTATTTGAGTTTTAGAGAACAAGCTTCGCCAGATAATATCGAATTCTAGCATATAAGACGGCATTGACATGAAAAAAATATTCTTTGGGTTTAATGGGTGGGTGGGGTAAGTTGACCCCTTTCAATTTACAATTAATAGGAATAAATCAATTTTTGAAGACAAAATGATGTGAATGATGAATAAATATGTAGATAGAGTATACTGCTTATCAAAACATCATGTTTGTGTGATTGTTGGGGTTTTGTTCCATTTTGGTAGGTATATTCAAATATGCTATTTGTTCCAAAAGGCCTGAAAGCAGCAATAATAAAACGAGTTTTTAACCAATTTCCCCTGAAGGGATGTTGGAGGATTTTTTTTCTGTCATATCTTATACATTCATGACAACTATAAAAGAGATTTCGTTTCTGTTGCAATAAGTTGACGGTTGAGTTCATTTTTTTCATAGGATGACTGGACTAAAACGCTATTAAGAAAACATGCTGCGGGTTAATATGGTACACCAAGGAACTCACATTTTCTCCATTTCAGTAGAAGATATAAGACCCTTTAGTTGAATCGGGTTGTTGTTACTTGACATGTGAAAGTTTCGTTAAAGGTTTTTGTTTACAGATGTGATAAGATTTTGAAATGAAAAATTGATTTCTTTAAAACTGCTCATCATTGGTACTGTTATATGATACACACAGAAGAATAGTCATTGAACTCAAAATTATATCGTTTTTAATTCTTTAAAGTGTGTGTACAGTGAAATATAACGTTTTCTAATTTTAAGATCTTCCGCATCTAGAGTGTGCATACTAAGATACATCTACGCTTCCTATATTAACTATGCTTTCAATAGCTACTTTTAATTCTATATCAAACAACACTACAGAAACTGTATTGTTTCAACGATATTATATTTTGTGTTTCAGATGTTCTCTTCTGTTTCCCTTCTGTTAAAAAGAATAAAACCTTGAGCAAGGTTGTTATCATGAACTTTCAAACCACGGAAGGGAGATAATCCTTTGACTACAATTAATGTCGAGTCGTCAAAATAATTATTTCCCTTTATCCTGTTTTCAAAGCAATTTTCGGACCGACAACAGGGTCCCGTAAAACTCGGGTGATCCAAGCTAGGAATCATGCAGAGAAAGAGAATAGGTCGTTGATGACTTGAATCAGAAAATGTTTTCGGGCAACTCTTAAGAATATTATCCGGTGAGCCTGAGGGAAATTTGATGATTATTCAAAGCTGAGTCCGATAACTTTTCCTATTCGAAAGGCACCAACAATATTTTCTATTTATTTCCTAAAATACACTAAGATAGTTCCTGGTGTACTAAGCTAAGCTTAGGGTTTATGGCACATCCCGTGGCATACTGGAGTGGTTATCCCTCTCATAAAACATAAAAAAGGGAACATGTTGTGAACGTTTATAAATCACGTTAATGCATTGATCGTTTACAACTCAGTGATAACTAATGAAACCTTTTATGACTAAGCAAGTTATTCATAAGAAGTTTATCATAAAATATCAGTTTAAACCTGACGCAGCATGTCAGTGTATTGTGGAGATCCGAAGCGATAAGGTTCACAGTCTATGTCATTAAGGCTGATAGTAAAGGGAACAAACTCAATGCATAACATGATGCTACATATACATTTGTCTCCCTTGAATGGACTTGGTCAGAATTAGATGCTTAGAAATACGTTGAAATGAAGATAGCGTCATCGGAAGATGATCTGCAGTATATAAAACGTACCACCGCTGACGAACTTTACTGGTGTGTTCGAAAGTCAAAAATAATAACTTTCTTAGCGAATATACGTAAAAATCGCTGCAGAATTATTGTACAGATAAAATGTTTTGGTCGAATTTTGACAATATTCGTTTCATTTTTCTTTTGATCTAAATTAGTCTTTTCAATCTATTCTATTTGATAAAAATGTATTGGAAGCGAATGCTTGACAATTGCCGAGAGATAAGTTGGATCTATAAAAAAAAATCCGAACTTTCTTTCACTGAGGTACATGCATCCGTATTTTCTTGACCAACACCTTACTTCATTATATCTCATCTCGAAGCATCACCTGTAGAAATCTTTGAAAACAACGGAAAGATTCTCCCAATGACAAATTTATCCTTTCATCACTAGGGCTTCTACCCAAAATCGCAAAGACAATTCATTTCTTCCATGCTATTTGTGATGTCCGCTTTTGTTCTCAATTCAGAGCTCTCACAAAAAGTTCACATTGGGCATGAGTTATAAAATGACTCGGATTTGAACAAAGGTTTATATACAAGTAAAGTTCATTCTTGACAGTTCTACCAAAGCAGTTATATATTTTTCCTACAATAATTGAATCAATAAGTCACAGTTTATCCGTTGCCAAAACGTCTTTCGTCTGTCCGTTATCTGCAGCTGAAGTCATTTCTACTTCCTTTATAGACGCGACCTCTATATCTTTGTCGCTATCCCTGGCCCAGTCCTGAAAAAGTAAATATTCATCATCATGATTCACTGCTTTACCCTTGAAGTGCCCGAATCAACTTCAGGCTTATGCAAACAGGTTTGATCCAGGCCAGTCGCCAAGTTAATTTGCGACTGGCCTGTGATCTAACCTGTTTCCTAATCTAAGTATCTTTACCCATCATAATTAAGCAGATATCTAAGGTTTCGATAAGTAGACGACACAAAAAACTATTTTAGGAAAGTACCCAGCATTCTAATGGCTGAGGTCGAATACTAAATCTTATGTTGCGACATTCTGACAATTTTACAGTGTTAAAAGGTGCTTATCCACAACTTAAAAATAAAACAACAAACTATCGTTGAAACAAGTCAGTTTTTTAATCAATGTATTATATGTAATGTAAAATAGATACCGACTGCAAAATTGATTCAGAATACGTCCCTTGATCTAAGTATTCATAAATTTGGTGCAATTGATTTTCAAACCGTTTCAACACTTTCTGAGCTGAATACATATTTATTGGTTGTATACAAGCTCTTAATACTTAAATATGAACTTATTTTACTCCCAATGGCTATTCTCCAATACGTCTCACACAGCAAGAGAGCTGTCAAACAGTTTTAAAGAAGTAGAATTTCAATGTCCAACTTAACAAGCATATTTAACGGCATGTCAAAAATCAGTTCGGCAAAATTGTGGATTTTTTCTTGGAATCACCAATAGTAGGAAAGCACTTTCAATTGGTGTATTGCCAAATGATACACCAAAGAAGCAAGCAGTGTGCAAAGAGAATCTAGCCCAGGGTCCCAGTTTAGAAGTCAACCACCTTAACATTTTGGTCACAAAGAAACCCCTCGGTGAAAAAATCACTATGAGAGAAAGAGCTTACGATTGGCATGAGTGATAAATTTAAAATTATACAATTTGGATTGGTTATAAGGGGGTTTTACGTTGTTTCAACTATTATTCAATCAAATTACGCAAGATAGCTCAATTTCCATGCTAGCTGTAGTTCCTAATAATTTCTCTCAACTATGCATTCGTAGACAAGATAAATTATCAGTTATTAGAAACGCATATGGGTCACTCATTGACTTCATTAAACGTGAAAAAGAAGATTTGCCGTTTCTGGTGATACTCAAATGTAAACGACATTTGATTATATTCAATGCATTCACATTTAATGCAAAGGAAGAAGTATGTGGCATTATGAAGGAAGTTTGTGTCTCATTAGAAAACGGAAGGATATGATACATGACTGGGAACTTAAGCGGTCGTTACATATCTAAAAACAGTCGCCTAATGGTATAACCCAAATAAGGCACACCAGAAACAAACCTGTAATTCTCCCGAAGCAAATATACTGAATACGAGAAAACCTAACAGAGCGAAACCTCCGCAGATGTAGAAAACTTGACGCCATTCATCGGTTGTATTCTGGAAGTGAAATTAAAATGATTAGTTATAAACTGCAGTGGCAAGCAAAAGGTTTGTTCATTATTCAAAACATTCCCAATCCTTGGCTTGTCTTATCAAGACAACAGTCAACAGTCTTATCCAAATACCATTTTATTAACGAGATAATGGTTTCTAGGTTTCGCATTGAAAATAGTTCCATTGTAAAATATGCATTGAGTACGGTGGCATAGGGGTGACATAAATGCGAATTTTGGTTTTGTTTTTTCCGAGTTAAGTAAGTCTAAATAACGAGATAATTAAGTCGTTATTCGACTTACTAACTCGGAATAACGAGATAACTAAGTCGTTGTTTCGAGTAAGTAAGTCGAAATAATGAGATAGTTAAGTCGTTATTTCGACTTACTAACTCGAAATAACGAGATAATTAAGTCGTTATTTCGACTTACTACATCCAAATAACGAGATAGTTAAGTCGTTATATCGAGTTAGTTGACCAATCAGATGGTTCGTTGTATTCAGCGAATTCATTTGAAGTGACGTACAGTGTGACGCAATGTTAACCACTCCTGGTTTTTTTTGTACGCACGCGGGTACATTATACTTCTAGTTAAAGATTAAGTGAATCTGATTGATCAACTTACTCGTAATAACGACTTAACTATCTCATTATATCGTGTTAGAAAGTCGAAATAACGACTTAACTATCTCGTAAATTCGAGTTTTAAGTCGAAATAACGACTTAATTATCACGTTATTTCGAGTAAGTAAGTCGAAATAACGACTTAACTATCTCGTTATTTCGAGTTAGTAAGTCGAAATAACGGCTTAATTTTCTCGTTATTTCGACTTACTAACTCGGGAAAACCAAAAAAGAAATACGCATATATGTCACCTCTATGCCACCGTATTTGAGAGCTTATCAAACCAGAAAATGTTTTCTTGGTGAAAGTCAAATAATATGATCCAAAGACATTTCTTTTCTTTACTGTTAGACATAACTACACCAGTAAAAGAAATCGTTGTGTTGTCAGTCATGAATGTATATAGTAACACTTGTTTTCTCCTTCGAGACTCGTGTGCAATAATAAACAATATTCAATTTAGACGAGACTTAATTACGTAAACTTCACTCTATAAACCTTTGTGCTAACGCTAAGTGAGGAAACTTCTCTGTGTTACGACTTCAGAAATATCAATATTGCTCTTATACAGTCAATCTTGTGTTAAGAGGCCAGCCTATGGGACAGAGTAAATTGGCTGTTGAGACAGGTTGGCTGCTTAACACAAATTCATGTACACTATAAATCTAACAATGGGACTTTCTGTAGTGGCTGTTTAAGGCAGGTTGGCTGCTTAAAAGGGTGGCTGCTTAACACAAGTTGGACTGTACTTTCATATATTTTGTGTTTCCCCAAAATGTTTGTTAAAACAGATTGATACAGTACTTACGTTGGGTGTAAGATATCCCGCAAGCAGAGGTGCCGTCATGCCTGGGACCGTGGCGGCTGTATTTGTAATACCGTACAGTACACCGGCGTATCTATAATGAAGTATCCTTCGTTATACAGTACAGAACATCGGCGTAACTACAAAAACCAACCTTTGTAATGCAATACAGACAATCGGTGCATCTACAATAGAACAACCTTGTTACTTCAATACAGAACACCAGCGTAACTAAAAAAACCAACCTTTGGAATGCAATACAGACAATCGGTGCATCTACAATAAAACAACCTTGTTACTTCAATACAGAACACCAGCATATCTACAATAGAACAAACGTTGGAATGCAATACAGATCACCGGCGTATCTACAATGAATTAACCTTTGTAAAATAAAACATAACACCAACTTATGTTTCAATAGAACGAACATACTGAATTAGAACAATAAACTAATGTTTCAACAATAGAACAACCCTTGTAAAAGAATACAGAACACCGGCGTATCTACAATAGAACAACCTTTGTAATAGAATACAGAACAGCGGCGTATCTACAATAGAACAATAGACAACCTTTGTAATAGAATACAGAACACCGGCGTATCTTCAATAGAACAACTTTGTAATAGAATACAGAACACGGCGGCAATCTACAATAGAACAACTTTGTAATAGAATACAGAACACCGGCGTATCTACAATAGAACAACCTTTGTAATAGAATACAGAACACCGGCGTATCTTCAATAGAATAATCTTTGAAATAGAATACAGAACACCGGCGTATCTTCAATAGAACAACCTTTGTAATAGAATACAGAACACCGGCGTATCTACAATAGAACAACCTTTGTAATAGAATACAGAACACCGGCTTATCTACAATAGAACATTCTTTGTAATAGAATACAGAACACCGGCTTATCTTCAATGGAACAACCTTTGTAATAGAATACAGAACACCGGCGTATCTACAATAGAATAACATTTGTAATTCAGTACAGAACACCGGCGTATCTACAATAGAACAACCTTTGAAAGAGAATCCAGAACACCGGCGTATCTTCTAACCTTTGTAATAGAATACAGAACACCGGCGTATCTTCAATAGAACAACCTTTGTAATAGAATACAGAACACCGGCGTATCTACAATAGAACAACCTTTGTAATAGAATACAGAACACTGGCGTATCTACAATAGAACAACCCTTGTAATAGAATACAGAACACCGGCTTATCTTCAATAGAACAACCTTTGTAATAGAATACAGAACACTGGCGTATCTTCTATAGAACAACCTTTGAAATAGAATACAGAACACCGGCGTATCTACAATAGAACAACCTGTGTAATATAATACAGAACACCGGCGTATCTACAATAGAACAACCTTTGTAATAGAATACAGAACACAGCTATATCTACAATAGAACAACCTTTGAAACTCAACACAGAGCATCTGAATATTTACATAGAATAACATTTGTAATTCAGTACAAAACACAGGTATATCTACAATAGAACAACCTTTGTGATTCAATACAGAGCATCTAAATATTTACATAGAATAACATTTGTAATTCAGTACAGAACACAGGTATATCTACAAATGAACAACCTTTGTGATTCAATACAGAGCATTTGAATATTTACATAGAATAACATTTGTAATTCAGTTCAGAACACAGGTATATCTACAAATGAACAACCTTTGTGATTCAATACAGAGCATCTGAATATTTACATAGAATAACATTTGTAATTCAGTACAGAACACCGACGTATCTACAATAAAACAACCTTTGTAATTCAATACAGAACATCTAAATATGTATATAAAAACAGTTGTAATTCAGTACAGAACACAGGCATATCTACAAAAAACAACCTTTGTAATTCACTACAGAACATCAGAATATTTACTTAGAATAAGATTTGTAGTTCAGTACAGAACACTTGGGTATCTATAATAGAACATCCTTTGTTATACCGTACCATACGCAGGCATACATTCAATAGAACGGACTTTATAATACCGTACACTACACCGGTATAACTACAATCATACAGTAAAGCGGTATATCTTCAAAAGAACAAATCCTGTAACATGAATATCTACAAAACAGCGACATTTGTAAGACAGTTCAAAACATCGGCATGTGTACAAAAAACCGGAATCTGTAATACCATTAAATTTGCAAGCATATCTATTTTGTAATACACAAAATACCGTGTTTTTTCATAAGCATTTCTTCAAAAGAACGGACTTTGTAATAATATACATTTCACATTGTATCTACAAACAAACGCAAGTTGTAAAACAACATACTTCACGGACGTAGCTAAAATAGAACTGATGTAATCCATTCCCAAACAATAACGACATTTTACCACTTTGTTGCAGACGACTCTCGAAACATTGTGGGAAAAAAAGAAATTGCTCATAACGAGCAATTTCTCCTTTTCCCACAACGTTTACTGCATTCCCAGAAGATTATTTTTCACCTTCCTCACATTTTGAAATATCGTCTGAAAACTCTTTTAATTTGGGACAGTGGAAAACTTCGCTTTTGGTAAAGGGTTAAGACACCATGTGAGGCATTAGCATATCAGCATTAAACAAAGGAAGAACTATTCTATACGTACTTCGGAGCAAAGTCGACGTGATTAACGACATATCCGGCCCGTCCGAACCCCATAAACATGACGGCACAGGACAGCAACACCACGGCCAGGACTCGAGTCTCACAGGTACAGAACCCAACGGCGATAATACAGGCTGCTGTCCCAATATGGGCTGGAGGGATACACGAATATATATATTATAGAGATGATGGCGGGGATGATAGTGGTAATGATTGTAACGTAATCTGGTTGCTAACCACCAATCTATTTATAGAATATGCATGCAACTCACCACTGTCCGTAGCACTGCTTTTCAGTCTTTGATTAAACTTTAACGCAACAACACGTTACGTCTTTGAGTTATTATATTGCGCCTCTCACATTAGTGGTTGATGCAGATCAGCATATAATTAGTTCATACACGTAAGCAAGAGAACAAAACAATGATGATTGTGGTGGTGATACAGGCGGTAGTCAATAAACGGACTGGTGGGATGTATTGGTATATGTTATATGGATATCTATTAACCCTTTCCCAAACAACACATTTTCTACTGTCTCAAATTGAAAGAGTTTGCAGACGACATTTCAAAATGTGATGAAATTGAAAAGCAATCCTCAGAAAGAGCTGAAAACATTGTGGGAAAATGAAGAATTGCTCGTTACGTTTAACGCTTTCCCACAATGTTTTCTAAAGTCGTCTGCAACAAAGTAGTCAAATGTCGTTATTGTTGCGGAAAGGGCTAAAGGGATGATAGTGGTAATGATGATAATTACTATAATGATTCTCATGATAATTGTAATCGATCATTACCAAAGTGCCATTCATCGTTATACGTTATGGTCCCGCATATTTTTGTTTCTTGATAAGAGGAAACATCAACAGGAGGTATATCAAGGTACCATTTATCTCTGACCTTGTGATTTAACAATGTCACTGATACTGTACTAAATAGTTCAGAGACTTCCTGCTTATTGAGAATTATCTTTTTCACACCCTAAATTCTAATTTAGATCCTTATAGTGCTCCACATGTTCACCTTTTAGATAAAATTTCAGATGGACTTACATATTCCCTGGAAGGTTTTTCTCGTGCGAGTAGTGGTCAAAATTCCCTTGGATCGTATAAGGTCAGCTAGCTGGCCCGCTAGAATGACGGATAAAAACTGACAGATGTATGGGATGGCTGATAATGCACCGTTCTGTAACGAAACAAAGGAAGAATAGATGGTTGACATTGGTGTTGCTTCCTTTAGGCACTTTAGGCACGAGCTCACACCTTTATTTCAGGAAGCAAAAATATATCAGAGTCATAACGCAACAAAAAGGGCCTCTATTTCCTGCTTTAACAAAACATATTTTTGTGCTCTCAAAAACATGCCAGAATGCATCTGAGCAATTTTCGACTGCATTTCTTTCACGAGGGAGCATGCCCCCGGACCCCCCTAGAATGACGTGCCTACACATTCGTTTTAGTCAAGCTACGCCCCTGGTTGGTGTCGTGAATCGGAAATGTTATCGGGTAAAGCGTAGGAATATTATTTGGTGAGCCGAAGGCGAGTTCTTGTATCATATTACCTAAATGGATTCAAATAAACAATCAAAAAATGAAAATAAAACGAAAACTTAAAAATATTGATAAAACAGAAAGTCAATACTGACAGGTGCGCGCAGAGATCACGTGATCTAGTGCCAATGTTATCAGTGTTCAATTTCAATTCTGCACCGTTCTGTAAAAAGAAACATTGCAAAAAATATGGGACAATGCACAACACAACTATCACGTTTACAACATAAGTTGTAATGTTCGAATGTTTAATTTGGGTATAATGTATTTGGTATCAAGTGTCGTTGTTTTCAGTGTTTAATTTTCATTCTGCACTTAGCTATATGTAAACCAAGAATATGGGGCAATGCACAACACAACTAACATGTTTATGACATCAGTTGTAATGTTTGATTGTTTAAATCGCTTAACACGCATTTGTGATTAAGCGCCATTGTTAATAGTCTTTAGTCACATTCTTCCATAATCCAAGTCTGGTATACTTTTGTCCTAACTGGAAAGAAACTTTCCAGTCGCAATTATTTTAATTTTTTCAATGCAAATGTGCGTCTGGTAGTTTGGATTTCCGATCCACTATTTTCAAAACCAAGATGGGCACCCCACTTCTTTACACCCCCCATGTTAGAATGCTAGCACATATCGTGCAAAGAAACCAAGAATATATGGATCAAATGAACTTGAATGCTAGCGCATCCATGTAAAAAACTCCAAAAGGCAACAAGTAAATCTCACCGATTTGATGTCAAACTTCAGAACCTCCTTCATAAAAGTGGGCGTGTTTGTGAGTAGAGTGTAATTGATCCAGTTATTACACACGTGACTAGTTAGACACGCCCACACACAGGGGCTCCGCAGAATCTTACCCCAGGGTATACTGACAGTCTGCAAAAAGAACATGTTTTTAAGTCTGAAGGAAATATGACTCATCTTCTATGAACATATATCGATCTAACCTCAGTGAATGATGACAGCCTGCAATTGGGAACGATATTGAAGTATTTGGAAAAATATGGTTCATCTTCTAAAAACACATCTTAAAAATTTTGTCTTTACCCGTATATCTCTCAACATTTTTTTTGTTCGAAAAACGTTTATCTAATTTCATTCTGTTTAGCATTATTCTGATAATGGTGATGATGACGATCATAATGATTATAATAATGATATCAACTTTTTAAAAAACTGTAATTCTAAAGCTTACACGATCTTTGAGATAATGAGGTTCCAAAATATTGCTTACGAATTTTGAGC